>CM060844.1:36782500-36850000 GCA_030762175.1 Metallyticus violacea
CTGCTATTGGATGAAGCCAAAATATTATTGGTGCGATCAAACAGAGAATCTCTATCGACAAGTAAACATTTAATAACCCTCAAAGTCTATGCGGTTGTTAACCAGGTAAACGTGGCGACTATACCGGGCGTTTTAGGTCTTAACAAATAAATTTTTAAAATTACCAAAATTCTCCTCTAACGTTCAAAACACGGTAAGACTAATGTCATATTCTTTGAATGAAAAGGACAAAATTGTGAGAGAGGATGAGATTTTTATTTTATTTTATTTTATTTTATTACCATATATAGCACAGATTCACACACCAATATTTTTTTTAAAAAAAGATAAGCTAAGTTTTAAAATGACGTATTAGTTAAATATTATTTTAACACTCTTTTATAAACAGTTATAGTTTTTGCTTTTATGGGAAGTTTGTTAATAGTTCTACTTGAACAGCTAAAGAATGACAAAATTTAACATTATTAGAAATGCCATGTGTATATTATTTCTTGTATATCAATAATTAAGTTAGGGTAAGTGATAATAATAATAATAATAATAATAATAATAATAATAATAATAATAGTAATAGTAGCAGTAGTAGTATTAGTAGTGTATATATTTACAAAATTATGTTACCAATCTAACTCATTCATGTCGCAGGGGTCCTGGGACCGTGCGTGCTTTTCACTAAGAGACACATACGATTTCACAAACCAATATTTAACTCTAATATTATTTCTGGGTCTTTCTTTGATCTGCCGGTGGTTAACGATTAGCGTGGTATTAATAAAAGTAACAACCAGTATATATAATGAAATAAATAAATGGATAAAGAAAGTAATATAATAGAATTTTAAATGTGTAAATAAAATAAGAAAAGAAAACAATACAAAAATAAATTGCTTATACTCCCTCACACGTATGTACAAATAATTCCAAAAAAATGTGACCTCATGCTTCTCTGCCCCCCCCCCTTTTCGGTTGTCTACCTCTTCTGGTCGAAGTTGTCTACTAAACATTTGCGTACTCCCTCCTCCTCCTTCCTATCTGCCAGTAAAGTCCAGCTCTATCATTGCCCTCTCCCACCCCCGTTTCATAAACGGGGCAGGTAAATCTCTCTTTCTCCGTTCTTCCGTCTCCTTGCAGTATGCCAGAATACGTTTCCTCGATTCTATTTCCGCACATATTGAGCAAATTCTCGTACCCTTTCTTTCTGTTACTTTAGTCAACCGCCAGGTGCCTAACCTAAACCAAGCAAGCCCCTGATTGTAGAGTTTGGGTAACGCTGCACCCTCGTTTCCTAATAATATTTCTCAGCGAGTCACTATCATTTAAAATTAAAAACTATCCTTAGTGTTCTCTTTTGTATTAAAAACACCCTCTGAACATCAGTAACAGAGCCGCAATTCAGTATATAATATAATAAAATAGATTACACAAAAGCAAAATAAATCATCATTAAGATACTCATATCAAGACAACTTTCAAAGCATATTTAATTTAATTTCTTACATATAAAGTCTAAATGGGTCTTTCAGGATAAATGACTGTCTACAAGTGTTGACATTGTAGAATATAACGTTAAATTATTGCAAATGAAGTTAAATGAAGTGAAACCTCATTGCCAAGAGTATAAAAAGTAGTTTTAACTACACTATTAATTTATTAATTGCACACCAACATTTAACAACATTTAAATTCATTCATCACACTTATTACTTTCAGCCTCAAAGGGATTCACTGTGTTCAAATGTTGTAGTGGGCTATTCTTTCGCCTGGTTCTAAAGGATACCTGTATAAGATCGGTCAAGTTTATCAGGGAGTCACCGAAATCTATTTGTAAGAAACAGACTTTAGTTGTTCGTTTTAATGCAACGACAATAAGAAATTGCAAGCTGCTCTCTTTGAAGATTACATATTCCTTTAGAAGCTTCAAGAAAATATGGGCTGTCTGAAGTCGTTTATGAAGCAGCATCTAGCGGCACCAGCTGGAACTAGAGTTTACATTAAATTTATAGCCGACCATTACTTACCCGCTATTGCGTAACTAAAACCATCAGTTTAATTATTGCCGACTGAAGGAGATTGTTAATACCTTTCTCCAGGAAGAAAATAATCCATAAATGTTTGCGCCCACTTTATCTTCTTCACTTTAATTGCATATAAATTATTGCTTATTGTTATGCAAAAGATTGATGTTCTAAAACGGCTATAACACCGAAATATGGCGCTTTATTTTCATTTAGGAGAAAACGTTTATTTTTTTAAAATGCTGTAATATCAAGGATTAATGGAGAACTGCTTAATAAAAATAATATTAAATTTTTACAGGCATGATTTCTGGATTAAAATTTAATTTTATAATATTTAGTTAGCATAATACATAATGTACACGTGGTACTAGTTTTATTATTGCCATTTCCGGTTCCCACCTGTAAGCGGTGTGCAAGTTGAGACATGTCCGGTTCCGTCTACAGCCAATAGTAGGTGACAAGCTCCTCTGAAATTCTGCTTTCGGATCTTTAGCTGAGGCATATGCAATGTTACTGGAAGCCTATAGAAAGTTTTGTTTACTATAGCACAACTCGAAGATGATTTAAAATGTAAAAAAAAAAAAAGGTAACCCCGGTGCTTCAGTATGTATCCTAACGGAATAAGTCGTTAGCACCGCTGCTACTATTGTAAGAGAGGATCGTCGAATAACATTAAGAACACTTTCAGAAGTCCTGAAAATATCACTGGGTGCCACCCACAAGCAGGTAGTGGAAATATTGCATATGAGATGTGTATGTGCACGGTGGGTTCCAAGATTGCTGATTCCGGAACAAAAGGAAGTTCATGTGCAGGTTTGCATGCACTGAAAGGTGATGTTAGAGGAAGATACGGAATTTCTTTCAAAGGTAATCACTGCTGATGAAACTTGGATACTTTATTTCAATCTTGAGAGAGAGAGAAAGTGAAAGTAATTATTGCTTCTGCTGGGAAAGTTATCGTCATTTCATCTTTCGATATGCAAAGAATGGTTTATCAAAATGTCGTTCCCACACACACACACACACACACACACACACACAACTTTAACAAGTAAATACTATAGTATAAATGGACCGAAGGCCATATCTTATGAAAAGATCATATTTCCGTGCAACAAGGGGGCTGTTGCACCATGATAATGCACAGCCGCACATCGCAATTATTGTTGCTGAATATCTCACAAAAATCCATTTGAAATGTTACCCTCACCCTCCATATAGTCCAGTGTGATTTTACCTTTGCCTCAAATTGAAGCAACATCTTCGTGGAAGGCATTTTCCTTCACCAGAAGCAGTAGTGAAGGCTGCGGAGGATTCTGAAGGACATAAAAAATGGCCTCTAGGATTTCTTTGAAGACTGGGACATGTGCATTGCGTTTCAAGGGGGACTACCTTGAGAAAGGTTATCAATTATAAGGAAGAGTAAAAGCAAGTTAAAAATTACGACAATTTTCATTAAAAGCCCCAGTAATTAATCTTAACCGCTCTTCAATTGGTTCCATCACCACCTCTCAGAAAAATGCAGATAGCCGATCTTTAGTTCCTGGTGAAGGATAATAGCCTATTATCTGACAATATTTTATGGTTGTTTTCAGTGTTTTTCTTTTTAATCCTATATTTCACGTAGTTTGCAAGCATTTACAAAAATTTTGTTTTCTCTGTATTTAAGTTTTGTGTATCGCTCTCATATTTAACTGCGATAGGTAAATTCTAAGGGAATCATTGTGGAAAAAATTTTCAGTATCTTCCTGAACTTCATTTTTGCACCTACTACTGATTCACAACTGACTGAAGTTTCAGTGCATTCTACTTCCAGTGAAGAAAAGACATTTGCGTTTAAGTTACTGCAGTATTCAATAATGCAGTTCCTTTTCCTTTTCCTTCCAGCAGCAAGAAAAGCCTTTATAATAGTTTGTTTTCTGTCCCTGTAAGTAGTAAATAGTTTTACAGAGTATAAAATAGTTTTAAATTTATTTTCATCTGGTTTTACCAAGCTAACAAGGAAGGATTCCAACATGTTGTAGGGCAAATTATATTCATATTCGAGGGTAAGTCCATAAGTTTCCGGCCTAACCATTTTCTAGGTATGATAAAGACAAAAACTGTATTCACTTTTCAATATAGTTACCCTTTATTGAAATGCTTCCCATATCATTGAATTAACATTTCAATTGTTTCCTCCCCCCCCCGTTTTGGTTGCAAAATGGGCATAAACATCATCCATCACCTCTTAGTCACACTTAAATTTCCTTCCTCGAACTTCCTTCTTGAATTTTGAGAAGAGTACAAAGTCACTGGGAGCTAGATCTGGGCTGTAGGGTGGATGATCGATCTCCTTGAAGCCATGTTTCTTCACAGCTTCTTTTGCAACAAGAGCTGTAAGCACAAGCGCGTTGTAGTGAAGAAGGCGCACACCACCAGTACGCTTTCCTCGCCTTTTCTCTTTGATGGAATTATGTAGTCTATGCATTAGGCCAGCACAGCGCTCCCCATTTACTGCGGGTTCCTCTCCTTGGGGTCAATGAAGAGTATTCCTTCACAGTCTCAAAAGATTACGGCCATGACTTTGACATTTAGAGGCGATGCTTCGCCAAGTTTATGCCATTCCATTGATTTTCGTTTGGACAAGGGACTAGTAAAGAACAATAGTTTCATCTCCTGTAACAATATTTTGCAGAACTTCTCTCTCATTGCCACAGTAGAGCTCAAAAAATGCTTCACAACAAATTACTCGTTTCTGCTTTTGATTGAGGAAAGAAGTCTAGGCACCCATCTTGCACTAAACTAATTCCTGTTTAAATGTTCATGAATAATTCAAAGAACTGTTGTTTTAGAAAGGCCCAACCTTGCTGCTATTTCTGAAACGTTGAGCCACCGGTCTTCCATAATTTCTCCTTCCACAAGAGCGATGTTTTCAGGAGTGAGCACCTCCAACGGCCGACCTGCACGCTCTTCGTCTTCAATGCTTTCTCGACCCATTCGAAAAAGTTTAGCCCAATTTTTACGGTAGAATATGAGGGGGGTGCTTCCCCAAATACACCGTCCAATCGCTGTTTAATTTCATTTGGAGTAAGTCCTTCTTTTGTGAAGAACTTAATAACAACTCGATACTTCATTTTGAACATGTCACAATCTTCTACACATAGCCTTCTTTATGCAACAACTTCTGAACAACTGAACACAGTGGAACGGAAGTTACAGCTGCAATTATTTACTTAACAGATAAGAATTTTGTGAAGGTGATAATCCTTATAGGCGAAGTCGGAAACTTATGGACCTACACTCTATATTGCATTAAACAAAGAAACACAATATATTGTCCATCTTATAAATTTTAACTGCTATGGAATATTATAACAGGAGATTTGGACTTCAACCCAATAAAATTGTTATGGGACATAGAAGATAGATATCCAGGACATTTAAAAAGCTTATACTAAGCTCTGGGAAGTTATTCCGCAAATATGGAATAGTGTAAGGATCAGCATATCTCCAAGCATTATCCCAAACCAAATGCCAAGAGTTTGCTAGGCATTTACTCAACCAAGATGGATACTTAGATGAAAAGATTTTTTTTTTTCCTGTAATGGATATATTTTCCCTTCTTCATTGTATTTTTTGCTTAATAAATATATTTCTGGGTTGATTTATTCGCTTGTTTTTGTTTCTCTTGGTAATATATTAAAATTAATGAGCAATTGTTAGATGTTTATTCATAGCAATCAATTACGTAAACAATAAATTCAAATGCTATGCTAGTTTTCAACTTTTAAGTACAAACAGCAGTGGCATAAATTAAAGCAACTTAACAAACAAAATATTTTTCATATTACTGAGAAATTAACTGTAAATTATGAAATAATGACACTTATAGATGCTTCTGACATTAAACCACACCCCATATGGAGTTCGTATATTGAAAGAATACGAGGGGTATTCGAAAATGATATGCAAAATTGGTGTTTAACAAATACTGTGCAATATATGATCAATCCCACTTATAGATCTAGTACGCCAAGCAAAAGCTAAATGGTGGTTGTAAGCAGAGTGTGTAGCGTAAGAATAATGTTCGTTTGTTGTCTAATAAAGAAAGACGTGGGCAAAATGGAAGGCAACTATCACGGATAACGAAAGACTGCATGTTTCTTGTGCAAGTAAAGCATCAAAACTGCAGAAATCCATACACATTTAGCTCCGAAATATGGTCAAGAAGTTCCTGCACAGAAGACTGTTTACGATTGATTCAATGGGTTCACCAGGGGCAAAAAATCTGCAATCAAGAATGTGTTGTATTTAATAGAGGTGGCGAATTGTCTTGTATCGACCTGCGCGAGACACTTCTAAGAAATTGGTGGTGGGGGTAACATCTCGGCTTCATGAATGAAACAAGTTACTGTTGACATGCAAGTGAGAAAGATAAGAGTTGTACAGCTGTGTGCTCACCTGTGATGAATCAACACTTGCAAGGAAGTCATGCCAATCACTTTCTGAACTTGTTTCGCTGTTTTCATGAGTCACTGTCTTCACCAAAATGAATCACTTATTCCAGATCTTCATTTAAGAGAACTTTTTTTTTCAAAATATTGTTTTTCCGTCCTCTTCACCTTTTCATAGCAGCTTTTCCAATCTTCTTTCGTAATAGGAGCAATTTTTTTCATCTAGAAATTTTATAACATTCTCCATGTGAAACGTGGCATTGTGTTCTGCAATCCAGTTTTTCGCAATGCCCCATATCGGATTTAGCTCCGGGTGAGAGAGTGGAGGGCATATGACTGCATGATTTTTCTCTTCTAATATTGCATCGATTTTGTATGTGGTGTCTTTATCTTAAACCATTTTTTATCAATTTGTATAGCTCTGGTTTTATTCAACTATTTAAGTTTTGGAATCTGTTATTCGGATATATGGTTAATAAGCCAGGATATCATTTCAGATTTATAGATATAGGACTTTGAAGAAGGATTGGGCATTACATTATGGTTTAGGACACTGTGAGGAGGAAGTTTAAGAATAAGTCATTCTCTTTCCATTTGCATAATTCATATCGTCATGATAATCACCACTTTTCTGATGAGCCTTGAAGTATAGATATACATTTTCATCGAAAACATACTCACTTGTTGCATGTAGCACAATCAGCCTTGCCCTTTCGACGCCGTAAGAGTCGCTCCATAGAGGCATCGCTCCAAGCTGATGGGGTTGCACGTGAATTATGAACATAGGTTTCATCCATGAAGATGATGGAGCGACCTTCTTCTCTGTGTTTCTTCATGGCTCTCAAGTAAGCGACCCTTTTCTCCCGGATGTTTTCCTGCTCTACTAATATCTGACTGTTGGTTTAAACCCAGAACCAAATTTATTTTAAGCAGTTGAAATAGTACCATCGAAACCGGAGTATTTTTGACCTTGTGTGGAGCTTGTTTAGGTTGGTCTACATTTTTCAATGATGTAAAAATAATTTATTGTCCTTCGAAACATGGATTCATTAAATTCGTGCAAGGTAGCTCTGGGTGACATTCTAGGTATTTCCTTGAGCGGAGTAGAGAAAGCTTCACATGTTCCGGCTTCCATTTTCTTCAGCTCTTTAACAATTCGGTTTACGCTCCGTGAGGAGACACCAGTTGCCTATGCCACACTATTTTGAACCGCTTTTATTACGGTATTTCCTAATTCAGTTTCCATTTTCATGAAATGGGAAACATTGGTAAACACTTCACGGGTCTGGGAATGCAATTCTTTACCTCTCAGCTTTCTTAACAGAGGAGGCATTGCAAAAATTATCCCGGCACTGTACTTAATGACAACGTGTTAAACAATCTCTACGATGTGTTCAGTACGGAAGTAAGAGATACTGACCTGATTTCCTTATAAACAGAAAATGAACTCGACAGCAAACCACTACGCCTCTTTTACTCATTCGCCAACATTTTGTACTGAGCGTCCGTCAACACCGCTCTCCCAGGTACTCTGGGATTCTGTCTTAATTTATTTTGGCTGATAGGTGCTTAACCTTTGATGAACTGGAATATCAGATAGGTCTTGGCCGCGTAACCCTGACACCACTATGCATAGGACTTTACACAGGCACAAAAAAAACAAAAAAGTGAATTCTGTCGTCGGGTACTGCAAATACATAATGAAGATCCATGTTTTTTTTTTTTTTTTTTTTTAAGTTTAATTCAAGCAATGGAAACATTCAGATAAGGGGGGGGGGCGGCTTCGGTCGTTGCTTTTCAGCTGCTCCTGGTGCGGGCTCTGCGGACCCTGAGTACCCGTGGTACTTCTGACGTTACTAGAAGGAGCCGGGCCGGACTTGAAACGAGCCCCTCCCGCAAGGGAGTCGTCCGGATTGGGTTGGACTCGGCTTGGCAGTGGTCCCGAAACTGACGGGAAATTGAGTACTCACGGCAGCATGTCCCAGGGGAGTGCCTATGGCGTATACCCTGGGGGCAGGTCCGCCTGAATCGCTGTCGTTCGTAGGGAGGGTGGTGGCTACCTTAATGCTGGGGTGACTCACTTCTATAACACGAGTAGGTCTAGCTAGATGAGGCCTCTCCACCAGTAAGAATCTGGTAGCGAAGGCAACTTAGCGCGTCTGGGCGTCGCAAAAGTCTGCAGCCGAACGGCGGGTCGGAGTAGCTTCTAGATGCCGTCCTAATGCAAAAACCTACAGGATGCGCAGACCTCTGTGAAAAGATTGTACACCACAACATCCTATAGTAATGGGAGGGATCCCCTCATAATGCCCGTCTGATCGTGTCTTATTCCATAACTTGTAGGACTCGCTACGAGGTAAATAAATTCGGCTACAACGAGGACGTTCAGGCAGCTGCCCACGAGTGCTGCCAAAGAGTGGATTTTGCGACGTCATAATGCAGTTACCAGGAGGATGGCAATGAATTGGTGGGGATGATGTTGAAAGACCCCATGTTTACTAAACCATGTTGCATAATAATTAAGGTACAAATTGCTACTTATTTCTGAAGGCTGCTCGTATAAAAATCACTAATTTCCAAACAAAATTTAGACATAAAAAGGAAAGTATTAAATTCAGGTAGAACAAATTAATCATTTCCAACGATGTTTTTAAATAATTAATTTGCCTATTTCATTGTAAGTTACTCCCTCAAATATATGTCATTTTTCGCTAGAAATGTCATTGCTTAAGGGAAATAAATTGTTTATTAGAGGGAAAAGGCGTGAATTCAGAATTTATATTTGTTTTGGCTTAATACTTTACCGTTTCATATTATTTTGTTAGTATACTTTAACAGAGAAAAACAAACAAATACAAAATAATTGCTGGAATTTCTTGCTTGAAATTTTGTCTAATTTGCAGTAACATTGCGAAGTTTGTTACGCATTTTATGCCATTTCCCGAATACTATCGAATTTTATCAGGTCATTAAATTAGCCAATCAGCAATCGATTAAGGCTAACCGGACTGTCGAACTGCTACGTTGGCCTTAAGTCTCAGTCACTCGCGTCAGCATCGTTTGAACAGTATAAGAAAGAATCCTGTCTAGTCCTAGTGTATAGTCTGCAAGGAATATTAAATAGCAAATATTTTATTCTAGGAGTGTTTATGATGTGTATGTCCCTACAAGCGGCTTGTGCTGTCAGATTATTCGAAGAAAAAACCCCATGTGATGGAGTTTATGCGAAACATAAATTAGTGTTCAGACACTTTGGACGAACTACATGATAACATCCGTAAAGAGATCAATTTAGTTTCTCCACTAAAACATTGAGACTTTCATAAGCAGATGTCAAAAACATGTGGAAAATGAAGGCAGATAGTTCGAGCATCTGCTTCCGTGGCATGGATGAAAACATAATTTTAAAGTGTATTAGAATGTATTAGACTCTCACTATAGTGTTGCTTTGCCCACTCACCTGCCAAGATTCTAATATAGCCGATTGGTCGTCAGCGATGACTTATTGGCCGATATAGCCCTTGGCGATGCATCGGTCATCAGATAATTGGATGATGCAATAGTTAAATATTAACGCGTTTCTAACCTAATTTCGCGATAAAGTTAATATCATAAACAACATCATTTTGTGCATAAATAAAACAAAAGTACGAAAAATTATGTAGGTTTGAAGTAGTAGATAGTTTGCACATGCAGTGGGCTAAAAAACTGTTCTTTCTCACACGCCAACGCCTGTAGAATGCGCGTTCAAAGCTGGCCAATCCATTCAAATGAGCGTGATCGTCAACTGTTCTCCGGAGAAGCAATCAGGGGATAAAGGGAATCTACTGCTCTAAAAGGATATTGCCCTAGATCCACACACTTCCAATAAAAGGAACGCAACTCAGCAGTGAAAGGATGGAAGATATATGGTGAATAAAGTTTTTTCGTCTGCGAAACTACAATTGCGGAGTTAGTGTGTTATAACCAGTAGGAAATCTTGTTTCCGTGATGCAAAGCCAACTCGTAAAGGAAGGCACAGCTGTGAAACACTGATTTACAGTTAAAGCCGAGGCTCTGATGTCTTTCAAACACAGCGGAAGATAATAAAGTCGAAGGAAAAGCAAAATAGGAACGATGGAAATTCAAGAAAAAGTGTATATTTCAATCTTCGTTGCAGTATTAAGAAATACAAGCCCCTCATAGCGTCTTTTATTCCTTAAATGAAGAAAGTTATTAAGGATAACTAAATAAAGCTTGGTATATTACTTTCGTTAAACAGTCCTAAAACTGTGATCCGGGGACCCCCTGAGGTTCACGAGACTGAACTAGGGATTTCACGAAACATTACAACGCTGTCTATAATATTAACCCTTGAATATATACATACAATCATAGAGTTGTATCTATATTGAGGAGAGGTAAATTAGAATAATTGAAGTTGACTATTTGTTTTAAATAGGTAAACCGAAAATGTGAACCAAACAGAACACTCATTTATATCGTCATAATTTCTGTGGCAACGGCACGATCTTTTGGCAGCGAATTGCGTAGGCTGGGGCTCGCCTACCTTTTCCCCAAACTATATCATGAAATTATATCTTTCGTAACAACTCACTTGTGTGAAAAAGCCTTCTCTGCACCCATTTAGTATAAAATTGTTGCAAAAGGTAAAATCAACCGACGAATACGAACTAGTCCTATTAAGATCGATATATCATAGCCTGTAAGTGAAATGCAGTATTATCTCTCCCTTTTAGGAAATAAACTTTGCAAGCAATGTTGCGTTATTATATATTGTTAGTTTTTATTAATATTAATATTATTATACTAAGGGGCGGTCCATCAATAAGGGTCAAATGGACCCGACCCCCCAAAGAAAATGCCATAATTATTTACCATTTTCTCTTCTCCTGGTCTACGTTTAAAACAATAAATGCATGAAAGCAGCGATGTATAACCAATTAGTTCTTAATTGTGTCTTACGCAATAAGCGCATTTCCTTTCTATTGTGGCAGCGGTAGCATGCAGGCCCTCCTTTAGTTAGGGAACGTCATGGGCCGGTTCGGAAAATGTTACGCTTTAAAAGTACACCATTATGGGCCAGCAAAGATTTATAAGGACTTATATTTGTCTACCTACAGGTTGGGTTAGACTTTCTCCTGCTTATTTCTACGTTCTCTTTGGCCAGCAAGAAGACGACCCGTGGCCCGTACTCGGTATTCTCTCTTTTCTCAGGAACCAGATGTTGAGGTGCTACTGACACCACGCATAAGTTACTAGGGGTTGTGTGCGCACTTTGAAATTAGAGGGCTTCCTAACTGTTTGTCATGGAACATTTTCACAGTGTTAAAAAGCATATCTGTTTTGTGGTAATGTATAAAGCGAGCGTTTTATTGAAAACTCCATTTCGCGTCTAAGTTTAACTGTTAAGTTGGAAGTGAAACGATTTGAACCTCATCAGCCGAAAGCTATAGGAGCTTACTCAGCAAGGCGGTAAAAAATTAAGAAGTTATTTTTTTATGATTTGAAAAAAAAAAAAAAAAACACACCTTGACTGACTGCGTGTAAAGTTAAAAACGGATGTTGTCTATAGGAATGAGATTAGAAAAGAAAGAGATGAGCAAATTTCGTTCCTGTACAGATCGACGAAACGATAGGTATTACATTCATGTCACAATTTGTTGTGATATTAAGATACATGAATGGCGGTAAACCGTTTAAAGATTCATAAAATTAGTTGCTGTTTCTGAATTGACTGCAGAGGGCTTAAGGCGTACTTTAATAGTTGAATTAGAAGAGATCCTTATAAACCCGAAATGTATGCTACAAACGTATGATGGTGCTGTAGTTATGAGAGATTGTCGGGAAGGAGTAAAAATTTTGATAAGAGACCTTCACCCACGCCATTTGAGTGTCACGTAGTTATGTCCCTCGTCCACCCTTTACAGGCGCCATGAGCCGCCACTAATTATAACCATATCATTGTGAAAGGATACACTATAATAAAAAGACAAATATTAAAAAAATTAATAAATTTGTTTTTTATATCTTTAAATTTTGTAAATCAATGATAAACGGTTTTTAAAATATATAGTTTTAGAATGGACATTTAGAATTTTTAACTAGATTTAAATCTTAGTCCAAAAACCGCTGCTCCAGATCATTTAGAACTAACTCCAAATATAAAATACCTATCCAGGGAGGGCTGTACAAAATATTGCTGGACCTTTTCATATACTGATTGCAGGTTGCAGACATTGATAAATAACCAAAAGTAAAATATTCCTTAGCAATCCTTCCAGTGTGTTAATAACATTATAATAATATAAGGTATAATAATTAATATAGCTATTGATACAACAAGAATAAACACCAAAAAATTAAACATTTATATGCTACACATTTCCTAACAATAAAATTATATAATATGCTTAATTAGATTATAAACTTATACATATATAACTTCTTCTATGGGGATAAAACCCAACATCAAACATTGTCCTGCTGCAGCGACCCCTGCTTCCTCTATCTCCGTCTTACGACTTCATTGATGCAGCAGGGCATGTGATCAGCATGCCGGTACCCTACCAGTCGCCTATCACAACGCTTTCTAGTTAAGAACGCCACCTTTCCAACAGGCAGCTCCAATTATCTGGACCCCATTCCAGACCACTCTAACTTAAAAAAGTCCTAATAAGTAACGCTAACCACAAGACCAAGGAAGCGATGTGTATACGTAAGTATAAGTGATCGAAGTGATCGAAGTTCAATCGTGTCCGAAATTGGCAAGACTACTCTGAGAGTATCGACATGCATAGAGTATGTACAAATAGGTGTATTAGATGATCGTAATCAAGTACTTTGCTGTTATTAAACCTTCCTAAAGAGCAATTGTCTAAATGGCTTAAGTTGCTTGTTAAAAGCTGGTCTACTATGGGAACAGCTACCGGTGAATGGTCGATAGTTGTTTGACTCACTCAATCTCATATATCGTCCAAATGTGCGAGGTTTATTCTGGTGATAGATTCTTGGAAATAGTGGATGAAATATGAGAAAGTAAACATTTTCGTTAAAATGACCCAGACAATTACCAGGAACTGTGAACTTAAATTGTGACAAATAATAAAATTGTTGAATTGTGTACATGTTGCTATAAGGTTTGTTTTCAAGTACCTCTCACTTAGCATTTTTGCTTCAATAATTACTTACGGAGCAGGAGTCTGGGCTCTGAGGATGAAAGATGTACAAATAAAAACTCTCTTAAGAAGATCACAAAGGAACGTGTTGTTAAAATTTACAGGGGCATAAAGCACCTCACCCACCATTCCCCTTTAGTAGTTGCAGGAGTATGGCCAATTAACTTATATTTAAATTAAGAGGCGCTACTTATTGGTTGAAAAAAGTTAACTTGGAGATAGTAAACTTAATAATTGGCAGTCAATGCAACAACTTACAGGAACTAAAACATAAACTAAAAATACAATGGCACACGAATAGAAATATACCGAGGTAGGCAGCAGAACTTTCAACTTATTTAACAGTACCTTTGAGCGATTAAAATGTAAACAACCTACCAAAGGCCTGGGACATTACCTTACAGGCCATGGACCTTACAAAACTTGCTGGAAAAAAATTAACAAAACACAGGACGATGTGTAGATTTTGTAAAACACAGGATAACCCAGAGCACGCATTACTTGAATGTACACGCTATTTAGAACAGGTGAGAGAAGAAGGAGAAATTTTAAGTGGCCATCTGGTGGCACATATACTTAAAAATAAGGGCCTATATAAATACCTTGAGCAGGCTGCATTCAAAATATATAATCTAGCACCGGAAGAAATGATACCCCAAGAACAGATAATAAGAATTAACGAAGACGCAGAGGAAGAAGTAAGAAAATCAAAACGCATACTTACACAAAGACAATCCCAAAACACAACTAATTTAACATGAACAGATAAAATACAAGATAGTTTTTATTAAACCAGCAGGAAGAGAATGGTGGAGGAGAAGATGAAGGCGAGGAAGAAGGAAGTGATGAAGGAGAGAAAGATATTTAAACTTATAATAGACGGGAACACTTTGGGACTACAATCGAAAGAAAAGGATGGAGAGAAAGGGGAAGATTTTTACCTATAAGAAGTGGAATGGAAATTATGCAAATTACAAGAGGAATTTGAACGAGTATAGAAGGAGAAGAAAAACAGAAGCGTCAAATAACAGACAGGGGGTAGAAGAAAATAGAGAAGAAAACAGGGATGATGAGGAAGAAGCAGAAGAAGAGATAGAGTAGAAGTATATAGAAGAAGAGGTGAGGAAGGTCCTCGATCGTTCGACGGAACATTTTAGTTTAGATAAATAGATGGCTACTAGCTATTGGTTATGCTTATTGGTTTCCAGTAGATTTGGAATTTTTTTATTTTATTTTCTTTCTTTTTCCTCGTAACGAAATGTTTAAATTTTATTTAAGATATATTTTATTTTGTTTACATAATTATAGGTTTAATCTGTAAAATTATTATGTATTGTGGGAAAAGGAAAGTTTAATAAATGATAAAATTTGGAAATGCACGTCTCGGTAACAGGACGGAGTATTGCACATTTTATTTTATTTTTATTTTATTAGTACCTCTCACTTATGGATTGACATTTTTGGGCAGAAAAATATAACTCCAGAATTTGTCGTTTGATTACTTTATGCTTTTGTGCCCAATTTACGAAAAAAATTAAAAAGGAATCCACATGTTTCGAGAATTAAATCAGCAGTTCTCTCTGAATAAAAAAACACATTACAATTAAATCCACCTTCAAAACCAATATTTCATTAATAATCCATATAAATAAAACTTATTGTAATCCACTATTCGGAATGTCAATCTATTCTTTGAATTTTAAAATTGTTAAAAGGTATTATAAATAAAATTGCACAAAAATTCCTCTTTATAAAGGTCTCCTGTTCAAGAATATAAGCAAAGCTTATTTGAAAAATATGACCGTTCATTTATGAGTAAGTGAATATTCTGAAAATCTTCGATTGGCCATTATTGAATTGCTGATATTTATAATAAGTTTGCTATATATGTGCTTTGTTACATTTTTTCTAATAACATAAAAGTCTGTTTGATTTACTGGTAAACAAAGCAGTGAAAATCCTATTTCAGATGAAGCACTGATTTCAGTCTTTCAATTTGACTCCCCGAGACGTAAGTCCCAAAGGAATTGCAGAAAATAAACCTCAAGGAAGCTGACAGGTCGGCAAATCCTGAGCAAAAAGAAAACCTAAGGCAGTAGAAAAGAAATCCTCTTACACCGTGGTTGGTACCGCGTCTAATTATAGGGGGCCATGGAAATCCGCTTAGAGACCGGCATATCGCAGTCGCTATGTGGCGCTCGTAATCTTCTTTCATGTAGACACGCCCTTTATGACTCCTCAATTGAATCCGCATCTTCGATCTGCAGAGTAGGTCATGGAATTATCGCTTACGCACAGAATTCGGCATACACGAAACTCAATGCTTTGGAGTTTCGTGGATATCTTTTGCTAAATATTTCTATTATAGATGTAGATTGCGAAATCTCTTTGACTCGTATGTCAAATAATATTTAGCGAATTTCGCTTATTAACGGAATATTATCATAAGAGCTGAGAAAATACATTTCTTTAAAATATTTCTTGCAGTATTATAATCCAAGTTTTAAACTGATTTTCCTTCAAAATGTATTTATTTTCAGCAGAATATATGCTGAATTCTCACGAGTTATGTTGTGATAAAATCGTTATGTAAATCTGTACGTCAGCATTCTTGTTCATTTAGCCCGTAGGTCAGATTCAAGTATCATACATTATTTGGGTGTGCGAATAAGTAATTAGGTTAGGCTTAGGGACCGAGTAAACATTAGCTTTAGTTCTAAGAATAAATGACAAATTTTCAAACTCGTGTCATCCATGATACTGACGTTAAAAGCAGGTGGTTTTATGTTATCAGTAGAAACCTGCTTTTCATGCACTAAAATCACTGAAATACGCATGCATTTATGTCATTAAATTTTCATATATATATACTGAGGGTGCCAAAAATGTATACACACTTACACAGTAGATATCTATTTTTAATATATTTCAAAGTTGGACCGAAAAACAACAGAAATGTGCAGTATGATGTTCTGTATACAGATGTGACTCATATACAGCATGATAGCGTTGCTACGTGACAAGTAAATCAACAATGAACAAATGAAGCTTAGATTATCGTATGATGTTCTGTAAACAGATGTGACTCACATACATTATGATAGCGTTGCTACAACAAAATGGAGCTGCACCACTACATTACCACCGAAATGTACGTCTGTACCTGGGTGACAATCTTCCAAGGCACTGGATAGGACGAGGAGGACCGAATGAGTTTCCACCGCGTTCTCCGGATCTAACTCCGTTGAACTTCTACCTATGGGGAACTCTTAAGGACGTTGTATATCGTAGAAAACCAGCTACACTGACAGCACTTCGGGAAGAAATTGAAATGGCGTGTGCTGCAATCGCTGAGGATACTTTCGCAAACGTTGCTCAAACAGTAGTAGTTCAACGTACTCAGAAGTGTATCAATACCAATGGTGAGCATATTTGTAACTGTTGTAACTGTAAAAGTCTAAGATGTTTAGTGCTCCTCATTTTCTGTTTGTGTGAATTCAGTTTTGTTGTATTAACACAGTTTTTTCTTTGCTTGAAGTGTGTATACATTTTTGGCACCCTCTGTATATTAGATTTTGCAGTGTCAGTTCTCTTAGGTTATCTGTATAGCGTGGGAAACTTTGTTCATCCTCGCGTGACGATAAACTTTACGCAAAATTTACGACTTGTTTCGCTGTAGATTTTTAGGGGCAGGATTACAGGAAATGATACAGAATACCTTGTAATTCACATTATTGTTTATATGCTGAATTTTTTAAATATTCTGATCTTTTTGTTTAAAAATTTCGCCGCTATTGCCAAGAACTGATAATGTCTTTAGATCTAGCCCCGGAACTCTTAAGGATGTTATATACTAGCTACAGTGGCAGCACTTCGGGAAAAATTGAAACGGCATGTGCTGCAATCGCTGAGGACACTTTCGCAAACGTTACTCAATCAGTAGTTCAACGTACTCAGAAGTGCTATCGACACAGAGGTGGGCATTTTGAGCAACTGTTGTAACTGTAAAAGTCTAAGATGAATAGTGCTCATCATTTTCTGCTTGCGTGAATTCTGTTTTTTAATGTTGCCTGAAGTGTGTGTACATTCTTTGGCACCCTTTGTGTATATTAAGAAGACTGACAAAAACTCTGGATGAGAATCAACACCATGAACAAGCAGGCTTCCGTTCCAGTTTCAGCACTGCAGATTATCTCCAGTCCGTTAATCAGGATGCAGAAAAATTTGAAGAGCTCAACCTACCATTACATAGCATTCGTCCAATATAGCAAGGTATTTGATTCGGTAGATATCATAAGCGTATTACAAACACTACACTAACGGAGAATCAACCAAAATACATCAGAATCATGAACAACTTGTATAGCCAAAGCAAAAGTGAGAACGAAAAGAGTGGAACAAGCTTGCAATTCAAATAGTAAGAAAATGTGACCCAATCTCCTCTAAACTCTTCACCTGCGCTCTGGAAGAAGTCTTCAGACAACTGTAGTGGGACAGCAAACATGGCATCAGCATAAATGATACTAGACTAACCAACCTAATATTCGCGGATGATATGGTGTTATTTTCGAGAACACTCGAAGATGCTTCTAGAAATGCTTCTAGAAGTGAACGAATACAACAGCCTCATCGGCCTCATGATGAATTATACTAAACTAAAATAATGACCAACGCACCAAAAATGAAAATGGAAATAAACGGTGAAGAGATTCAATTGTGGATGAATACATAAGTCTGGGTGATACGGTTTCATTTGACCATAAAATGGATAAAAAAATTCAGAGGAGGGTAGCACAAGCTTGGAAAGTCTTCTGGGCTCTAAAGTTCATATTGCAAGACGCATCTCTAAACAAGAAACTGAGACTCGAGGTACTCAACTCGTGTATCTTCCGGTGCTGATATATGAATGTCAAACCTGGTCTCTTACCGACAGACATAGCAATATGTCAAAGTAAAATAGAGAGGAAGATACTGGGTATGACACTGAGAGACAAGATCTCCAGCACTAGACTCCACGAAATCACAGAATCAGAAAGCACAATGGACAGAGCTGCAATGATAAAATGAAAATGGGGCAGGCAGTTAAAGATGATGTTACAGAAGATGCCGAATTTCTTTCAAAGGTGATGAAACTGGGCTACAACATTTCGATCCTGAGAGTAAACAGCAAAGCTCTCTATATTGGAAAAGTTGTGTTAATTTTATTTTTCGTTATTCAAGGAGTTTTTACCAGCATGTGGTGCCTGCACACAACTGTCACTGTGCAATTTTTCAGAGTTGTTCTGAAAACTCTTCAAGTTCATATCATACGCAAAAGTCACATTTCCGTGCCACAAGCTGGATGCTGCATCACGATAATGTATGATCGCACATCGCAAATGTTTGCTGAATATCTTTCAAAAATCAATATGAAGTGTGTCCCAACCATCCCTATAGTCCAGATTTGGTTCCTTGTCACATTCTTCTTTTCGCAAAATTAAAGAAACTCCTTCATGGAAAGCATTTTCCATCGTCAGAAGCAGTGGTGAAGGCTGCGGAGGGGAATTTGAACGACCTTCTAAAAATGCTTTCCAGCATGTCTAATTATTTACGAGTGCATATGCGGTTTTTATTGCTGTACAAACATGGCAAGCATGAAGTGGGGACGCATCATTGTAACACACTGTATTGAGATTAATTTTAATTGCGACTCTTTCTACGTTTATTTCCGCCATTTACTAGATTATATGTGGTTGTTCAGGTAACATTTTGAATTCATTTATATTTATTTTAAAATTAAGTTTAAATAAAATAACGTCCTTCGTTAACAAAAGAACAAAATGTGTTGCCTAGGAACCTGCACTTCAATTGTTTTCATATTGCTTTGGCTATTGATAACGAATAAATTTGGAGGAATAAGGAATGTTATGGAATCCCTTAAATAGGGTTTTCCCTTTTCTACGAATATACACAGTTGGAAATATGTATTAATTTTTATATTTCTTTTCTTTTTATTTTAGAGGTATATTTTTAAATATATTTTATAAAGGAAATTTGTGTACGCAAATAAAAAAGCAAAGCTATAAACACTTATTTAAATTTATAAATAATATTATTTTTAAAACCTAACTTTAGAGGTAACTCTGGAGTTATTGATATTAGAACGACTGTTGAATATAATAAAAAGCAGCTAAAAATAATGATATATTGAAATAGACATTCTATGGAAATAAATGTAAAAACCCTACTTAAATAGATGAGTAATGAAATATATTTTTTGATAACAGCAATTTTTATTTTCTATGGGAGTCTGATTTAGTTTTATCAAATATCTTCAATTCATTCATATAAACCACTTTTTACAGGTATTGCACAGTATGACGATTAAAGAATATAAATATATAAATACGATAAACTAATTAAAATTAATTCTTAAATATTAATATAACTATATTTTATACTAATTTAAGTACCATATTTGTAATATTAATAGTATCAAAATTAAGAGCCTCAAAACTGAAGTAGTTGTTTTTATTTTTCACTCGGTATCGGGTTTAACATCATATTTCATTACTGGGTGTTTAGAAACAAAATTAAATATATTTATATTTATGCAAGATGTTGCCCCACTTCACATTCACAAACCAACGAAATTATGGCTTAGAAAAACCACTCATGAACATACTTTTGCCAACAGGTAACTTCAAAAATCACTATACATGAATTCTAGTTAATAATAATAATAACAATAATAATAATAATAATAATAATAATAATAATAATAATAATAATAATAATTTTATTATCATCATTGTTATTATCGTCTATCTAATGCTGTAATACTAAAGTTAGCAATTAATCAAGAAATCAATGATATCCGCGATTAAAATTGGTGGAATGCTTTACATTAAACATAAGTTTTTGCCATTTGCAGTAAATATTGCAAAATTAATTTTAACGCCCTTAAGAAAACATAAATGTATCCTTACTTTTTAATTACCTCATATATTGAACAAGTGTTCGTACATAAGAACTGTTGCTGTAGTTATTTGGAACTGAACAAACTGTTTATTCCAACCGATGCTGTTTTGTTCTTGCCCCCCTCTCTGTTATCACACTGCCGAGGGACACGTTTATTGTACCTAGCAGATTCACAAGTTCGAAGAAGATGACACTGCCATCTGTGGGGTAGAGCTTGAACTGTTACTGTTCGGTGACGCTGGCTCAGTAACAACAGCCGTTCCACCGTCCAGCGTTGTTGGTGCCTGAAAAACGCTAGTGCTGCAGCCTAACGAAGGATAGTAGGGAGCGAATAGGGCAGAATGTGGAAAGTAATGATGGGGAGGTGGTGGCGGTGGTGGTGGCGGGAACAGCCCTTGTCGTTGGGCTATCTTAAGTCTTGAGGTCAGCTGCTTCTTCCATTTAGTTCGGCGGTTTTGAAACCACGTCTTGATTTGAACTTCTGTAAGATTTAGGGCCTTCGAAAGTTCCATTCGTTTACTGACACTCAAGTATTTGTCAATCTGAAAAGGAAAAGCAATAAATAATGAAAAGTCAATTGTTTAAATAGGTTGTTTGGATTTTGTGCTAGCATTTACATGAATGAAGAAATACATTTTCAGATGGATCAGTTTTAAATGTATCTTATGAAGAAATAAAGGGTGCTTTTCTGTTAACGTGCCGAACGGAAGAGATAGTGAGTCCACCACACGCAGTTATCCTGATAACAACATTTCATAGTGTCTTACATAAGATTGCTTTAAAATCCTAACCGTTTAGTCAGTTATAATACGAATTTTTTGAGTTTATCAATAAGCAATTAGGTTATGTTCTGGGAATATGTGAGTTATTATTTAAAATATTAGACTTGCAATGCTTGCCTCTAAATTTTCTCCAGCTTACTAATATTACAATCGGGTTGTGATATTAATCATATAATTTTCTATTATAGAACTTTTGGTTTCCAATTGGCTCTGTTTTTACGGCCGGTTATGCAAATGAAGCTGTTTATATTTCCGTAAAAGTAAGTGTTAAACTTTAACAAACTGCTTAAATAAATAGGTTTTACGCTATAGGAGAAATTATTCTAGGGAACTCGTATTCTACATTTCGACTTTCGGACAAGTTGCCAGTGTTATCATCAGGGATTTTTTTTTAAATATAGTTAAACGTTGCGCTTCTACTTTAGTTCAAGTTATTTCTAAGATTACTGCAAACGACTCTGTTGTGTGTTTGGGCCAATTCATGTGAAAATGTGCATCAAGGAATCTTACAAAGTAGCATTGCCTTGAAGAGAATATAGTGTTTCCCTCAGTTCATTAGTTTTTTTAATGAAATAAATTTATTACATATTTCTAAAATATAAACAATTACGGAGAACGTACATCCAAAAAGAATAATGCTAGACATTTTAAAACGTTTTCTGTAAATGCACATTTGTCAATTCTAATGTAACATTTCAACAAAGACATAAACCAAAATATTCATATTTTAATTACTTCCTCATGAAAAACAGAAAAAAAAACTAAAATATTGGCTCACTGATCTTTTTCTGTCTCTGTGACAAAAATGTATCAATATTATTTCCACGTTCCGTCAAGAAATAATGCATTCATTTGTATTTGGAACACGCGGGTGTTGCTAGTTTTGTGCACGTAGGAATACTGACAGTGTGCCAACTATCGGCATGCAAGAAATGTAAGGTCTCTCTTCTAATAAAAATTTAAATTGTTTGTTTCTGTACTCATTTCCCTTGAAGCTCAAATGTTAAACTATTTTTATTTCTCTTAATAATTTGCAATTTTGCCATATTTTTATTTTTTGACTTTTTGAGGAAATCGTTCAAGCATGCATTAAAAATCTCTCTTCTAATCTTGTAAATTGATGGTTAAGTTACACAAATGAAGATAAATTCTTTTAAACGATTTATGGTTCAGGTTTAAATTTTAAACTGTTGCAGATTCTATACATCAACCGATAAATTTGGTGAATTTTGTCATTGAAAGTTTTAAAGCAATGGATGGCATATGTCACCAACACTCCTCAAAAGCTAATTTGGACACTGTACTTTCTGTATTCCCTGTTGGGCTGAAATTGAAATATGAAACTTCTTTTAGAAATAAATTAGGTATAAACGTTGGATTAGAATGTTTACAGATTTGAAAGCGACATCTTTATTGCTTGTTTTACATTTTGGATAAACTAAATTCTAAGTTTTTTGTGTGATTGGGACAGCAGAGAAAGGAAGTTTCCCTACTTGAAAAAAAAATGGCCAACATGTGAATCTCTTATTCAATGTATTAGATGCCTGAACTGAAAAAAGTATTTACTTCTCTTGCATATAAAACTAGGATCTATGAAACATTCTGTCATAGCAATTGATAAGAAAAAACTGCTGTATTTGTGTGTCTGAAATAATAAATTATGAGCACTTTGAGAAATGTATAATTTCACAAAAAAAAAGAATTGTGTAATATTTAAAAAATATATCTTGTTGTCTTCTTGGAAATCATAAAACACAAAAATACCACGAGTTAGTTATTAGCTATGAGATGCAACACGCCTTTAAAACTTTGTTTCTTGAACTGTCATATAGAGTTATTTCCAGAAAACCTTGGGTCAGTCAGCAATGAGCAAGCAGTTTTCTACAACGAAAATGAAAAGAGGTATCAAAGCAAACGGAGTCCAAGTTTCCTGCCCTCTCATTGCTGGACGAAGCTATCTCAAAAGCAAAATACGTCCGAAAATTATCATGCACAAATTTTAGGAAAGGCAGAACGAGTTTATCATTTAGAGATATTTAAATATTAATTATATAAAACTTTAAAGATATGTAAAAATATACTTGCTTGATGAAGAAATTCTGAAAGCATATTCGAATTCAATTTAGATTCAATTTTAAGTTTTTTATGAGATTACTTTTTTCGAACTTATTTTTCAAAAATTTAACTCACAAATTTAACTTGCTGCACTTCTCAGATATGTTCTGTTAATACTGGAAATCGTTTCCGAATCATTGGTCCATTTGGTATATCAAAAATTTGCCTTTAATATTTTGTAATTTTAAGGATATATTTTTGGTAATTTCTAAATTAATAAATGTGTTAATTTTTAAATGGAAAACTCCGTTATATGTAAGTTTATGTACGAAAGCATGTACATCATGAATGTAATTATTTAAAAGAATATCACACTTCTATGATTATTATTTGTTAGTAAAACTAACATAGAACCAACAATTTTCACAAAGATTTTGAGACTATAAAACCCCAAAGTCTAAAACAAAGTTAGCTATAATATTTAAATTCCCTTAAATGTATAATACATCCTATAGTGAGATTTGTTTACCTTAAATTCCGCCTCCAGTCTCTCCAACTGTTTAGCACTGTAGGCCTGTCTTGGTTTTCGATCAATCCCAGGTTTCCTTGACCTGCGACCCACAGGTTTAGGAGCTGCAATAAGAGTAAGCTTTAAGTATTACAATTCAAATTCTTTGTAAGATTATCAGGTAACCTTATAAATTATAACTATTGAATCATTACTTTAGTTTGTCAAAAGACTGCTCGAAGTTTCATATTCTTAGATATAAATTATTTAAAAAAAAAAAAAGAATTTTATAAAGACGAATATATGGGAAGGAGAAGGATAATTGAGAAATATCTTTAAAGCTGTCATTCTGTAAGAAGCATACGATACAAAAACGAATGAACCCTACAGCGCCACAAGTCGCATCTACCAGCAGTTCACGTGCAGTTCTAGTGCATTCGTATCGCTTTGGAAAATCCGACGCAGGGGAACGGAGCAGTTTGTGGGAGCAACTGGATCTCATCCAGTTAGAGACTTAGATGTCAAATGTAGTCTTCATTGTAAAAAAATTTCTTTCTCAAAATTTTAGAGAGACGTCCTACCATTTTATTTCTTTTGTAAAATAAATAATGTGCAGCTAATTTTAAATAAAAAATCGTCAACAGAACTCAAAGTTTCATAATTTCCAGCAATTTATTGTAATAAAGGTTTTAACTGCATAAGTTGCATAAAAACAGATTTCTTCACAAAAAATAAACTACTAAGTTGAGACGATAGTTAGACAAATTTCTTTCCTTTTATCAGTAATTTCTCTCTGTATTTTCCCACATCCAAAAATAACTTTTTGTTCCTCATATTTCGTATGGAGTTCATTATACTCCTCCATTGGGGCTATGCAGCGCTGAACAAAGTGATTTACAACTTCCAGTCTTTTTAAAACTTGAATTCCTCGTTCATGGTTTACTATAAAAATGGAAACAATTAAAAAATTGAGTTTTATACAGTGATTATACGTTTTTATTTGAAGATATGAACAGTCGGCTAGATTAACGCCGCGGGGATTGCACCAGCGTTGAAATAATTTCCTCTGCAGCAACTGGTTTAAATATATCGTGCAGCGCCGAATATCAGGCACCTATTTGCGATCATCAGTAAATATATAACTGAAAAATCCATTAAGACCGTCGAATGCAAGTGTACAAGATAGCTTATTGCTGCAAGTGCCAATTATAGAGAAAAAAAAACACAAGAAAGGACATTTCACTGTTTGGTGATGTTTAATTATTGTCCGCTGGACTTCTTACAACGATCGTTTAGGTACATCATTACTAATACAACACAAAATCATAAAAAGCAACTAGACCTGTAAAGTGAGTAATGTTATTTGATACTCTGATAAATGCTAATTTTAAAAGTATTAAAGCAAAATTTCAAAACCAAAAAAAAAAAAAAAAAAAAACATATTTACATTTGTTGTAATGTAGAATAAAAATAATATTTCTAGTGACAATGATAAATTTATTGTTATACTTTCCAGAAATTTAAATAAAATCAACGATGATATTCAGTTCTGTGAGAAACAGAACAGCAATTAAAATCACATTACAGTATAAAAGGTGTTCCATAAACCCGTGCAGGAATGAAAAAGACTTTTTTTTATAAATACGTTCAATTAAAAAAAAAATATTTTATTTATCAGCAAAATCTATAGCAATTTTCTAACTTGCATATCCCATTTATAAAATGGCATTTCTTCAGTACTGAAAAATACGCATTTGTTTTTGGCGAGAACCTCTTCTGTCCTGCTAGCCATTTCTTCATATTGAAGAAGCAGACCGAAGAAGTCAATTCCGAAGAGATAGAGACCGCATTCGCACACTTGTACGCTGGCGCGTTATAGTGATGGAACAGGAGCGTTTTCTTCGCCAAATGAAAACGATTCTTCTTGATCGCGCCGTTTAACTGCTCCAGTAATGTGTGGTTATGGTTTGAGCTTTTCCAAAAAGGCAATCCCAAAACACAGTCACCATCACCTTTCCTGCTGAGAGGATTGTTTCTGTCTTATTCGGAGAGCTTTCTCCTGCTGCAATCCACTGTTTCGACTGCTATCTTCGTTGCGGTCGTGTAGTGGTGGATCCGTGTTTTGTCCACTGTCACATACCGTCCGAAAATCATTTGGGTTTCGTTTAAACAGTTCTTAATTCTGCGCAGAAGTGACGATTCTGTCAATCGTTAATAAACCTGGCACCCACATCGCCGATAGGTTTTTCATGCACCCAATCTACAGAAATGCCGACAGCTTCAACAGTTTCCCTCACCTCCAGTATCTGATCCGTTTCCTGGATCTTTTCAATAATTTCGGGAGTGACAAAATGTCCGGAACGGCCCACATCTCTTGTGTTCGTTTGGCCACATTTAAACTCACCAAATCATTTATACTTCATTCTAGACGAAGGTGAAATTCGCTATAATGTTAGTCCAGCTTCGCCTTAGTTTCTTCGGGCGTTACTCGCTAAAAATATAATTTGTAATTAATAGACAAAATGTTTCGTGCTTCTCCCTTGAACGCTTTTTTTTTGTACCAATTTAAGAAGGAAAACAGACCTAAGACACAGATTAAACTTCATAACTGTTAATAACCATGTACATCATCCCTAAAAAAGTAGCGTTGAAAACAATCTAGTGCTACTTCCTTGTCGAACAGCCCAAGTATTATAATATAAAGAATGGTTTCAGATCCCAACTACAGTATTTACGTGAATCTAATGCGCCATCGAATCTAATGCGCACCTCATATTTGAAACTTGAAAGCATAGCAAAAGATTTTGGCATATTGTTGTACGGCGTCTTAGAGATAAGCCTGTCTGCTTCATAAAACAATCAGCACATAGAATTTATAAGTGTACTATTGTTACATCTTGGAGCACCAAAAGCCAATACTCGTGCGGTTGCCAGGACAGTTGACGTAGGTCAAATAAGAAAATGTTATTTCTTATGGTGTCACTAGTCACAGATTGCCCGTTCTTCCTCCTTTCATGTACGAATTCCAAAACTTTTCCTTCAATGTCAGGGTGTATTCCCTTGCGAGTGCCAGTGAATTTCTTCCTACTAGTTTTAGTTGCAAATGTCAATTTCTGTTGCCGCTACAAGCGAACGTTGCTCTCAGCTGCATTGAACTCCCTTCCTGTCTGTCTGTTACCATCACCCCCCATAAAGAATTACTTTACGCTTGAGAGTAACATCAAATGTTCTTTGTTTTCCCTCCATTTCGTGACTATCTACTTTTCAAACGCTCTATTCAACAATAGGCCAACAATAAATTTAACGAAGTGGAGAATTGCAGCAATGCATTATGACGTAATAAAAGATAAATTCGAATGAAGTTACCGGCGAACTACGGAACGGATTTGTACTCGACTCTAAGACGCCATCGAATGTAATGGGCACCACAATTTCGAATTCTGCATTTGGACAAAAAGGTGCGCATTACATTCGCGTAAATACGGTATATACTAAATCATGTATAAACTTCGAGTTCATATGAAGTTTGGTGGACTATCTTTATTAAGCTGAAACATCTCGATTTGTTACTTCACAATAAGACACCAAGAAAACTTTAAACATGAACTTCTTGACGAAATTGCGTTTTCAATTGAATAGTAATACGTTGTCAATTTGCTGGAAAACAATAAGATATCCAAGCATTTACAATTATACATATGTACTTAAAGCCCTAGATTTCTAATTTTAGGGCTCTGGGCAAGATTTTGCTTGTTACATCCATGTACATTTATGAAACTAACGAAAAATGTAAGTTTGTAAAAACTACTTTTGAAGTATTTATAAATCAATATCTCTAACGTAATTATATGTTTATATTTGCTGTAAATAATACAATTGTGTGTTTTAATTGCACTTACGAATTTTAAATTATGCAAAAGAGATGCTTCTAGTTATTCTGGAACCAGTTTTGTTCAATATTAGAATTTTTTTTTTTTCTGGAAACCTTCTCAAGTCTTCGTTATTACTCTTGATTAAGGTCAAGAGGGCCGTACCTTTGCATCGCGGTCAGGAATGTGGTCCACAGGGCTGCACTATTGACAACGCTACAGCTATTGGCAGGACCATTTATCACCTCAGCATTTCTCATTAAAGAGGTAATAAAAGTGTGGTAGACGCAGAAAGGGAACCCCAAAACATTTGTTTGTGCAAGCACTTTGCAGACAGTCCTGTCAACTCTTGTCACCTCACTGCGTTGTTCAACTGTTTGTAGAGACGTGGTGTTCTTCACTTCACACAGACAAGCTAACAGGTCTGCCACTAAACGCGGGATAAATATCCCTCTGACGCATTTCTCCTCACTTAACACCTTCAAATTGGGCGATATTGCAGGGAAAAAATACACTTTCGCAGCTTTTTAAAGCAAAAAGGAAAACAAGTTGTGTGTCACTTGGGCACGTTCAGGACCCCCCCCCCCCCGTTTTAATTGTGTTTTAATTAACGAGGCATCACAGGCGGTGGACACACACGAGATGATAAATTGGGAAAGGATTTTTCTTTTAAGGAAGGAAACGTTCCAGGCCTAAATTTTAGGATACCTCCAGGACATTTGCCATTAATGAGGACTGAGGAAAACCTGGAAAAAGGAGGGTATTAGCGGGAATCGAATCCCAGATCTGCCGATCACGAATTCGTGCCTTAAAGACATCGGCCATATGTGGCGGTTTCAGAAACACTGCAAAGTATTAATAGGTGTAGCTATAAAATGATATGGCACAAAATGAATGTGTTAATTGATCCAAAAATTGAAAATATGCAACTGAGTTTATCGAATCTCATCCACACCAACTGTCCTGTGATATTTTGTAACCAAGCTTAAAAGTGTAAGCTATTAATAATTAATTAACAATTGCATGTAGAAATAAAGTATTTAACAATTAATTTTAATTAGACTCCGATAAAGTTATGTCAAGAATTAATTTATTAATTGTTTTAAAAATATTTAAATCAATGTCTTTCCAACGATGCTAGAGCTTTAAATTTAATTTTTTCAATTACAGCTTTTTCACATGTTTCAGTATATTAATTACTCTATATAAGTATTTAAAAAATCACCTAAATTTTTTACCACAACGAAACAAAGAAACCAATAAAAAGCACATTTAGGCTTATATTTTTCACTTAATAGTAGTCTGATTGCAAGTGTTTGATAATTAACTTGCTCTAAAATATTTTAAAACCCTGATAACATATTAATTTTAATAAACAATACATCCCACTAAAATGTTAATATTTTTTTTCAAAATTAAGAGTTTTAAGTTTAATATTTCCAGTGTAATAAATTACAGAACATATCTTAAAAACTAACAAAACCTTTCTTTAATTTTTTTCTCGCCGTTTCGGCAGTTAACAGTTTTATATTATTAAATCAAACAATTTGATGAAAACAGGAAACGATGAGTGCTATGTATATGTGTTTAAATTTTGCAGTTCAATTCCATTAGTAAATACATCTTAAAATATTGACCATTCATATAATTATTAATACCATGAGGTAAATTATATGCAGGAATATAATTTAAAAAGTCATTGTATAAATCAAACACTAACTGCACAGGACCTACAGAATTTATAGCAAGTCTAACATATATGTAAAACAGATGTTTCCTCTTTATGTATGTAAACAAGTAGTTTTGTACATTAATTGCAAACATTCGACGATTTTAATTCATTAAATGGGTTCATTAGGTTTTAACTTATAAATTTGAAATTACATTAGATAAGCTGTGAGCTCTTTCTTTACTATTGCTCTATAATGCCAAATTCTAATAAAATTCAAGAAGTTTTAATACTGCTAGTGACATCTGTTGTATTTTTTGGTAGCTAGTGATGCATTTGGCCGATTATTTGTGAAAATGAACACCAAGGAACCGTACAAATATAGTATTCCCTGAAGAAAATTATATAAAGAACGTTAGGTAGTTTATGATGACGAAAAACAATTTTTTAAGTCTATTAGTTTTTTAGTTTTAATGCAATACATTTATTGTATGTTTGTGAATATCCAACGTTTAGAAGAACATAATCGAACTAATGCTATGAACATATTTCAAAAAGTTCGTCACGCAGGAACCGGAAGTAAACTAAGGGCATTTTTCAGCAAAATCATTTAGTGAAGGTTATAGCAGAAATTGTAATATAAAACAAGTAACGAATATTTAGTAAAATACACAACTTTCAGGATTAAAGGCATATGCTTTTCCTTTATCATCATTATTTTATTTACATATTATATTGTTAGCTTAATGTTTACAATTGCACTTAGCCGTATAACAACTAAAACTCAATGTGATTAATATTTAAGCAATAAAGTTCATTTTAGGCGTACGATTGCTTGTTTTTCTGTGTTTCGAAACCGCCGTGTTCTCTCCACTTGCACTTTACACTACCGTGGTTGATAGAGTACACACACTACTGCTTGACATTTGCACATCGCTCCGTATCGCTCCAGTATTTCCGCTGCCATTCGATAATGAAACCGCAGGCCGGCCGCTGTAAGAGGAGTCTGATAATTCGTCCATGCGTTTGCGCGGACTATTTCCCCATACTCTTCTCACATCTGAAACATCTACCAGTTTATCGCTTGGCGCGAATACCCAATGCTAACAATAATAATCCCCCCGTATGCCACACCTCTCCCCTGGCCACCTTAATCGGCGTCCTCGGCGATACTTTTTTTTTTTTTTTTTTTTGTAACCCCCACTCCTAATAGTCTGATTTTCTTGATTTTCAGAAACTATTTTTCTTATTTTGTTTAAATGGTACAAAGGAGTTTCGTTAAAAAAAAAAGTGGGGGTTTTCAGGTAAGTCCTCACTCATAATAGTCTGATTTCGCTGTTTTTTTTTTTTTTATTTCAATGGCTTGTGTCGAATTTTATGAAGAAAAAAATTGTGGCTGCTAGAGCGATTTTTAAATTTTTGCTTTATGTTAAACCCCACTCCCAATAATCCAATTTTGCTAGTCAACGAACAAGATGAATCGTTTGTTATTCGGTCGTTATATGTCGAGTTTCGTTGATAAAAAACAAAAACTGCACCGCTAGAGCAGACGAACAAGCAAATATATATACGTATATACAAAGAAAGTTTTCAAAAATATTTTCATGGGTACAACCATAATAGCTAATAGCACAATTATATAAATATGCATATTTAATACAGAATTTCAACAGGGACATAAATAAATTTATTCACACTTGAATAACTGGCATAATAATCATGTACAGACGATACTGCATTGATAACAGTTGGAATTATACTTGCAGAAATGCAAACGAGGCTATAAGAGACGCATTAAACCTATCTCACATCATCTCAGATAGAACCACTAAGACCAGTCGGTGCCTGAATTTGATCAGGGGAGAATTGTGGCATATCAAGAGTGCGTAATGTCATTTCAAGGAAGTGGTGCTTGTGTGGGATAAAAGTCCGTCCACAGTGAAACGAATATGAAATGAGTTGTCCGAGATACGACGATCACACAGACGTGAAGGATCCCAGCGGCCCCGTAAACAACCGAACGAAAAGAGGACTTCATTTCAGCAGAAAAAAGTATTGCACCTTAATGGCCAGCAATGCGTCAATAAAAATATTCTGTTTCTTAATATGTATTTCAAAACCTGATTTAATTCTATCCTCTTTAACGACCTCAGACTTAAGTAAAATCACCCCAATGGATAATGCAAAGCTATAGCCCAGATTTTTATAAATTTTCTTGTCTTGCTTAAAAGTTATGCACATCTGTTAAATACTCAGGAATTATTATGTACTAACACAAAAAAATGAAATAACCACATTAACTATAAATGTAACAGAACGCGAAAGATAACAAACTCGTAACCGTTCGAATTTATTTGCCTATCGATGTCTATTTAGCTCTGGTTTAACCAGTTATTCAATATGGAATCATTGCATGGAATTACGAAAATTAAGCTTAATCCACTATTCCTTTGGCAAAAGCGTATATTAAAAATAAAATCCAAAATATTCTACAAAAAGTAGACATGGTGTCTATGGAATGAGAGGGGAAATGAATGGGAAAATGAATTTGCAAAGAGATAAAAAGAGGAAGTTATAATATTAAAAAATATGGGTTAGTTGTAATGTCAAACAATCTCTAAAATTACATAGCTCACTAAAAAAGGTGTAGGGAAGAGAAAGATCCATTGAAACCTGTGATAAGGGAGGGAGGGAAGGACTGGCATGATTTAGAACAGGAGTAATATATTTAAGTGGAATAAAAGTTGGATATATAAAGGAGAAATGTCCTATGTGTGAATAACCAGATAGTACTTGACATTGTATATTAGAATATAAGCAAACCTAGTTTTAGTTTTGGAAGGAAAAGTTCGCATTACGAAATGAAATAAGAGGCAGAAGATTTTTAAGCCTAAAATCAGACGAAAATATACATTAAAAATACATCGAGAATGTGAGTCAAAAACGGCTATGAAAGGTGGGCAAGACAAATGGGAAGAACTATGTTGAAAATGATACTATTTAGGAGTGAATATATATCTCCACTACATACTCAACCTGGTGGTAATTGTAATATAATGCGGAAGTAAAAATTGCATAAATTGCGGGTGATTAAGTAGGAAATTTAAATGTTTTAATAGTAATAAGTTTACATGTATCGAGAATATGCAAATGTAAACGGCTTACTTTGATTTAACTTGTTTACTTGTTTCTGATAAGTGCATGAAACTGGTTCTATTTATATGTTAAAAATATTATATTTGCATGTAAATTGGAAATTAGAAGAAACGAATTCCTCCATTCAATCATAAGCCTTTGAAATTTCCAACAAAATTTATTTCTGTAAAAATAAATTTTTAAAAATTTGAACACATTTTCAAGCAAAAATTGTTGGTATTTTTTCACATGAAACGCGGCCACTTTAAAATCGATTCCATTAGACGCAATTGCTTTCATTTATTAAATTAACCCACTTATCTAACGGTAGTGTACTTTTAAATTAAAGGTAGGCATCTTTGTTTTAAGCTACTATACTTAGACCAAATTGGTTATGATGTAATCAATATGGCCTGTTTATTTTTATATCAAAAAGGTGAACAAATTGTAAGAAACAAATTTAACATTTTAATTTTTAAAATTAAAGATAATTCTGGTCCCCTGTTAACAACGGGTAAATGTGAATTTATCTTTCCGAATAAGTGCAACACAGGCTTTATGTATGTAGGCTCCAAAAATGTTACGCCTAGGCATTGCAATAAATCTGTCTTCTCCACAAATGTACCAATATTATATTTCCTTTGTCTGCTTTCAGTTTTATTGTTGTACTTGTCCTCTCAGTTTGTGTTGTGTATTATTTTCATTTAAAAAGAGAGTTTTCATATAATGCACACAAAGCTTGTTGTTTATTGACTCGGTATATTCAAGAGCAAGTTTCTGCTTGTTGATATTCAGAAAAGATAAGGTTTCTTCCTAACTTGGTTTTAGCATGCTCTGGCATGATAGACCTTCCTATTGCTCTTTGAACAATACCAAATTGATCTTCCACTTTATAAGTAGACATATTTTTAAAGAAACAGCTCCCCCTGATTTCTCTGACGCATTTTGAGATCAATTGTCCCTTTCTTTTAATTTCGACGCGTACTATGAGCTTAAGTTAATAAACAACCCTAAAATATCACCAAGATCACCTTATCTGACCCATAAGGTTACGCTTGAAATGGTAACAATTGTAGCAAAAACCTAGACAAAAACTACAAAATATTTTTCTTTTTATTGAGAAGAAATAATCACAAAACATGATTGCTGAATAAATTTTCCATCTTACCGGCTAACCATTAGAAACCCATACTTGTTAATGTTTGAAAGCTACTAATAAAAGTCAACTATCGAATTTGCATTAGAATTTCTTAGATACAGTATACAAGCCATTTTGGTTACATGTGAAAATAACGACAGCATACAAATTACCAATCAAGAAAATGCTCGATTATCACAAGTAACATCACAAGAGGAACTGAGATTGCCGGTAAATTCATAAACATAGTGAGTGAATTTATCTGGAAAGCTCAGACCCTCGAGGGATATTTATTAAGACTATTTCACGAATAAAATAAGAATTAAATATAATTCCTCTAAACTTGGCTTACAAAATTGTAATAATTGTATATTTGTACTTAACCTTTCAATCTATCTAAAAACAGACGAATGTCGATTCTCAATAATGCCAATAAAGAAGAGTCAAATACGGGTTTGGGACTATTTCATGAATAGAATAAGAATAAAAGTAATATATATTTGAAATTCCAGCATGGATTATTAACAACTCTATAAAATATTATACTTACTTATGAATAGCTATCTATGAAGAAACCGCTAGAATGAAATAGACGAAAGTGAATCAATATTGTTCGATTTACTAATACCAACTGAGAAAAAAAAACCCAAAAAAAACGTTTTACCATTCTGAACAACGTGTGTGTTAAAATTTACGGTTGCTTAGACAGGTATTGTTACACAATTTATAAAATGATTTCTGACTGTTTGGCTGAATGCGCAAAAACAATTGCTTGATTGAATACACATTTAGTTAATTTACAATTATTGAAAACACAGAAAAGTGGTCAGTGATGCATGCTCAAGAATTATATAGTGAAGGTATAGAGTTGGCTACACTGAACACATGTAAAAAGCTCGTCGTCTGATAAAACGGATCTGATAATTTTTTTTCAATAATTTCACTGCGATATTCGGCTGTGATTTGTCAAAATTCAAAATTTTGTTTCGTTTCATTCATTGATTTTTAGATGAGGTCACATAAGTGAAATAGTTAATTTAAAATTAGGCAAACTCCGGGAAGACCATCAGAAAAAATGCTTATTTGAAAACTCTAACTAGACTTATAGGTTTAACCCTTGCCGATAATTTAGAGTGCTAGTAATTTGAAAAAGTTAATATATTCGTGTTTCCGTCCCTGAAAATCGTTGGATGTTAAGCCTCATTGAATATAAAAATAGAGAAAAACTAGAAATTCATCTAACAGCCAAAATATCTGCATGCTTCTAAACATAGATAATTTTTCTAATAAGTCCACAGTGCTTAAGCAGAATTTTGGTTTTTAATGCATGAAACAGAATGAAATTAGAAAAGAGGTAAGTTTCCCCAAAGTTTAAGATAGACTTTTAGTCAGGTTTTAAAGTGTAATTGTACCAAATCGTATTTACGCTTGTCAAACGGTTTAGGCCCATACGGTGAAAATACACAACATATATTCTACTTTATAGCTAATGTATACAGAGCGTCAGTTATAAACTTTGTCCGCGTGCTTCGTGCCTCGGCTACTAAACGTACAGCAGCCGACAACGTCCATCCTTCAACTACGCTCCTACTTTTTGTCATGCTCTTAAATGTTGCATTTTTAAATTGTTCCCTGCCGTTCTTACAGTAGTATACATTCATTTGCAAAGTTAGGCAGCTGACTCTAGAGCAACGCAGAATTTCACGAACAAAATTATCCCGAAATTAGTAAAACAAGTAGGGATTTCGAAATACAATGGAAAATATTAATATTGAAATCAGAAAAAAACGACTGTGATCGAATTTTACAGTTTCCTGATATAATATCTGCTTAGGAAAGAGAGGATGATAACTGCAGCATCTTCTATTGGGAGAAGGTGTTTAAGTACGGGTTTCAGAAGTAAAACACCCCGAGGGGGACAAAAAGCATAATGATAACTAAAGTTCTGTAAAATCAAAGTCCTGCAATGAATTCCACTGCACATTGATAGTCAAAGCTTCAAAATAATATGGAACATAGCCGCCACTTTAGTTTTTCTTTTAAAATATTTTCAAAGACAAAAACAGAAAAAGTAATAAATTGTAACATTACATGAATACAATCATACTGCATAACGACAAATCAATTGACATTTATCGGTCTAGCAACCAATTTAGATACAACGTATTTACACATTTTCACATACATTTAATAGCAATGAGTAAAATAGGTTAAAGCCTAAGAACTAGGCAAAGAGGAATTGGGGGGAGGGGGTCCACAAAACTTAACATGTACAAAATTTTCAATTTTGAGATATCAGTGCATCTTTACGTTTTCGCACCAACTGAATTCATTGGCGTACTCTAAATTTAGCTAAACTTAATACCTACTTACGTAAAAGGTAGATAAAGTACTGGAGTCTTTACAAAACTTAATATTTATTGGCAATGGGTTTTTAACAATGTGAACATCTACACATTTTACTTAAACTTAATATTCTCTATTTAAATTTGCTCATTTTCACAGTTAAGAAGGGTAAATGTTGTTTTAACTTTGGCAACAATAGCCAGATGGTCTCATTTTACAATCATTTTTCTTTTTTTTTTTTTTTCTTCTACTGAATGGTGTTAACGCCCGTTTTTACTACTGAGGCACCACAGGCGGTGGACTCTGATGATACACGAAATAAAATGATAAATTGGGAAAGGATTTATTTTTAAGGAAGGAAACGTTCCAGGCCTAAGTTTAGGGTACCTCCCCGGCATTTGCCACTTAGGAAAACCTGGAAAAAATCTCAGTCAGGGAGGATGGTCCTGGCGAGATTCGAAGCCTAGACTTCCCGTTCACGAGTCCGCGCCTTAATGACCTTGGCCACCCGTGGCGGTGATTTGAAACCTGTTGTGTACTTCTTTGACTATGTCATTTATATAATATGAAAACATGGACGATTCCACTAATAACATAAAAAAATTACTTAAATGAAATCGGAGTCCGTCGGCGCCCGAACTTACTTATCACTCCTTTTCAGGTTGGGGGAAAACTTCTTGGGATAAAAAGCACACTAAAGCATCTTAACTAAAACAATATTTGAATTTAAAATCTCCTCTTTTGCAGTTAGTTGTCCGTAACTGGATCTATACTCTAATCGAAGATATTTTTCCAAAAAAGGAACATGCTGAAATGTTATCAAAATCTTAAATAAAGAATAACAAAGAGTTTCAATTAATGACACCATTTTATTTTGTCCCAAACAGATAAGAACCGCATGCAAAGGACGCAGGAGTGTAAGGAAGGGTTTGTTTACGTGCTAAGTGGAACACTAGACCTATTACAGAAAAAGGACACGCCTTCCAGGAAAAACTAGTCGAGGAACGCCCCGTCGCAATTTGCTGGCAAAGGTGTGAAGCGCTTCACCAAACAGACCTTCTTCTGTTTCCTGACAATTAGAGAGAAATTTTATTTGCTTCGTTAAAACAAATGACTGTGAGCTCCTCCCCACAACAAACAGAACGCTAAATACGTGGAAAGGTTTAGCAAAAAAAGTAAAACTACTACCTACGACAAATATTTAATATTTATTGGTGCATCGGAAACTACACTTTTGCAAGGGTATTATTAATGTCCATTCTATTAAAACCCACAAGTTTGACTAACTTTTAATTATGCTTTTTCGCGAATAAATAAAATTAAGTACACAAAAATTGCACATTGCGGCAATATGTTGGGAAAACAATACACCATCGTGGCATGCAATATTCAGGGGGAAAAAAAAAACTTTGATGAAATATAGACTCGTATCAATACGGTTTGGATTCGGTGATGTTTGAACGAAGGTGTTCGCTCCTACTGCCATTTTAAAGAGAAATCCGTGAAACCTCGATACATTGACAAATCTAGAAAGACGAAAAGTAAACACTCTCTTTGACTCCAATCAATACCTTCGTATTTATAGCTTCCATTCTGAACTACTTTTTAATGACTAAATTAGTCAATACTCCCATAGCAAGGAATAACAATGACATTTAAATTACTGCTATGAATTGTGGAAAATATATTCAAACTGCTAATTCGTAATTCACAATCTAAGACGCTATCTTGTGTAGAAATTAAGTTTGTTGATAATTAAATAAGATTATCAGGTTTCGTTTAATTGGTTAATTTTTAGGAAAAACATATATTCTAAAAGTTAGGCCCAACATTTGAGATATATTTTCTCCAATTTATGAAGATACTAATGAACAACTACAGAAACAAATTGGAATAATTTATCGACTTCTCCTTTAATTCCTAAAACAACAAAGAGAATTTTCTTAAGACTAAAAATAAACTGTATAACTCTTAGGTTGAATAGCAGAATTTAAGCATAATCTTTAAATAAAATGGTATACACTATTAATAAATTTAAGAAGACAGGCGTAGAAAATATTGTAATTTCGGTATTCTTTTGAGATTATAGTTTCTTATTAATAAACAATTCAACAATGTTTTAACCTAGATTTTGAGTTAGCAGTAAATTAAAAACATCACATTAAACGTTGCTGCAAAACTCTTTATCGTCTTTTTCTCTTGTATTATTTAAATAATTTTTTTCTACATTCTCTGGGGTACATAAATCAAATTATTTACTAAGGAAGATGGAAATTTGAGATTACATCTTGATTTTTCGGGAAAAAAGCCTTAAAAAAAGGAAATGTACATTACTAAAGCCCTTAAAATTTCCCGTTAAATATACATTTCTGAAATACCTAATGGAAAAGGGAACTGTAAAAAGATTCCTCTGGGAAAAAAAGAGCCCGGGTAGAATAAATTCCTGAAAAGAAATCAAAATTGTATACAGAAATTTTGAGTTCACTGTAAAACAATATTAGTACATTAAGTTCCTAAAAATATAAAAAAAATTAAAAAATGGAAACAAAATTAGTCTAGTGGAAGGATTCTCTTAAGTTACCAGGATTTTAATGAGGGTTTTATAGATTTTTAAAACTTTTTTGATATTATATTCAATAATTTACTCATCTAAAAGCTAGATGTTATTGCAAATATAGGGCTGGGCACGAATAACCGGCCGCCTCATCTCACTCAAATGGTATCTAATGTGGGTAGCCATTTCATTTCCCTTCCCTTCCTGCCCTCTCCCGTCCATTGCATCTGCGTCTGTTCTTGTTATCCATTGTGATCAGACTAAATGAAATGAGATGGGCTGGTTTTTCGTGAACAATCTTGTAGAACAAAAGCAATAGCAATGAGAGTAAATAAAATATTTTGGAGATCAAGTGCAAACTTTTCTATGAAGTTTCGCCTTTATAGAGAAAGGATTCCACAGGGGAAAAAAACCGCATGTATCATTATGAAGAATTAATAAAAGAAAAGCAATAAATAACTCTGTCCTTATGCTATAGACAACAGATATTCTGCGAACGCTCAAAAATTAGAATGGAAAATCAGACAAAAGGGGAAATTCATTACGTATATTGCTTAGTGTATTACGAAAGAAATTATCATAAATTTAAAATGAAATGTAGAAAATGTAAACCAGTTGTAGAAAGTTTTTTTCTTCTAAATAACACCAGATAAGTGGAATTTTGAGAAAATTTCCAATTAACTGCATACTTATAAGGTTTACTTATATTGTATAAACTTTCTATATTTTCTTCAAAAGCATTATGAATGAAATCGCATTAGTGCGAGGCTTCCAGATTATGCCCTTACCGCTAGCACGGGCTTTTGCGTCTCGGCAGCTGGACATGCCTTAGCTGCCCGCGTCTTTACTCCAACATGATTATTTTGGTGGAACCACGCCTCATCTGAAAATACACAAACTGTGGGGCGTCACTGATGAAAGAAACCACTAACAAAAACGCACACGTGCTATGGGATCGCCTTGTCATATATAATGGACATGTAACACTTGTAAGGTTTGAGTTTTATGAAACTCAAGCTTGTGCTAATTTCGGGAGTGATTTTGTTGGCGGACGTTAAAGATTTGCGCCAATTTGTATAATTTATCTACTATTAAAACTCTACGTCATCGCGTGTTTCTGTACTGAACCAGTAGTATCAAATTTATTCACACGATCGTAAATTGCAGTTCTGGAAGAAGACAATTGCCCAGGGAACTTCTAAATAAATTCCTTATGAACGCCACGAGCTGGTTCGTATTTATAATAACATTTACACATAAGAATACGTTTCTCTATGTCATCTTTGCGAACATTGTACACTGGCTTGGAAGTACAGCAGTGCGAGCGGTAAGGACCAATTCTGGAAGCTCGGTAATCAGTAAATGCTATTTGTGTTACTTGTTCATTCAAGTAACACAGCCCCTAACAAAGGTAGCATAAATTTCTGAAAGGATCTAAAGCTAAATTCAACCTCTGATATGAGATAAAGACATAATAACGTCATGAAAAGAAATATAAAAAACCTGTCCAGAGATAAATGAAGTCCTCTTATATTATAAGAAAATAGAGTTAATCTTACAATGAGCATGCAGAAAACAAGAAAAAAAATACGCCTAATATTAAGCAGGAGTAAAAGAGACTCAAGCAAATTTAGTCGCTTTAAAAGGCGGAAAAGCAATAAACAATGGAACATAACTTATGACTTTCCTTTTACTGTAAGAAAGATCGCATTATTTTGAGAAGTTTTGTTTATATAAATGTTGTTATAGCGCTATTTATTCCTGAGATAATCACACAGACTTGAACTACAGAATAAAACTCCCGTTAATTCCTTAGCTTCTGCAGCTATCACAACAAGAATTCTCCCGGAGTATATTAAGGGATTGTTCACACATAACATAATATAAACACCAAAGCTTGAGATCAGATTATATCATAAAACAATAACAGTTACTTACGTAGATAATTGACAATAAGTCTCCTAAGATATGTTGCCCTATTTAGGAACCTTTCTCGATAGCTTTTTACCGTGCAGCCCTGTTACGACGCGTTTCGCCATAAATGAACATTTCAAGATACTCTGCATCCTAAACTGTGTCATCGTAAAAACGGACGTCGTTTGTTTCACATTCAAACAAATACAAACAATTGAACTAAGCTATTAAAATATACGCAACACAACAACAGTTGAAGGTTGCTACTAAAAGTCACAGTATATACTACAGTAGGGACGGTTTGGTTATTTCGCGAGAACAAATTCTGATTGTGCCTCCGCATAAATAAAAGGATGGCATAATTGAATACATACCGAAACATTTATTACTATTTTTTACAAACTACTCAGCTATCAGCAGGCATGTGTGTTTCATTAAAAACCTAACATTAATCATTATCGAATGTAAGCATTACGAAGTGTTTACTTTGAAGCTAAAATTTAGAACACAGGGTTGATGGCGGATGACGGTTAGGATGGCACTATCCGCTCTTGTGAATTAAAACCTGCGATAGTTTTCTGGTTGCATAGGCTATGATAATAATACAAATTTTGATGTTGAATAGAATTCATCAGAATAATAAATACCAAATAACTCTAATTTAAAACCTTAAAAACACTGAAAAGCGCTCGGTGAAATAATAATTAATATAACACTAAAGCAAATCGGGTGATTATTATTATTATTATTATTATTATTATTATTATTATTTCAGGTTATGTTAAACTGTTTATATGTGACATAATAGTACGGCCAAGGAAATGAAATTAGAAAAATGAATAACTCAAGGGTATTTGTGCAATGAAATTTGCACTTGGATAACTGCTTATTTTATTAAGTAATTTTGCTCAGCGCCACTAATATTTCTTTACGATATTCTTCTCTCCTTCCCCTGTTTGATTATCGAGCAATAGATATCATATGGTAAGAATGCTGTAAAGCGCGAAAAATATAACCTACCTTTTTCAGAGATCTGTCATTTACAGTAATTATAAAACTAAGTTACGTCCTTCAGTTCCATAACCCAACTTTTTATACCAGAAACATTAAAATTAAAAAACGCGTTATACTTTCTCAACTAAACATAATGTAGGAATTCAGAAGAAAAAGAAATAATAGTAAAACTTAAATATTGCCTGGCCGTCCTGCAGAAACCACAACAAACAATCCAAACCAAAAACCAGATTAAAAAAAAAACAAGATTTAACCACCTTAATTAATTCAAAGGATTCAGGCAAGGCTATAGTTTATCACAAATACTCTTCAATTGGTATATAGAATGTTTGTTAGACCAATGGATTGGATATAAACATTTTATTAATATACAATTTGCAGATGATCAAGTAGTTATTGCACAAGATCATTTTGATTTAGAAATCATGGTTAAAAATTAATAAATTGCTCTGAATAATAGAACCTTGTAGTAAATTATAAGAAAACAGATTATTTGGCCATTACAGTAAATACAAATGAGAGCTTAGTTCTTGGTGAAGAAATAGAAATATTACAAGTTGACCAGTCCAAAATACTCAAGGACAATCATCCAACTTAAAAGGCATTGAAGAAGGGGAAATAAAAATAGAATTAAATTAAGTAATTTAATTGTAAACTGTTTTAGTTCAATATAGTGGGACAAAAGCAAAAACATTTGGAAATTATATATATGATAAGTATTGGTGGAATCAGTTTTGAGTTACGAGAGAGAGAGATATGGGTACTGAATGAGTATTATAAAAAGTTATATTAGAAGTTGAAATGATTATCTCAAACGGAGCGCTAGAATTTAGAGCATGGATTATATTAAAAAGCTGAAAATTAGAAACACAATGGATGCAGAAGAAACAGCACTTCAAAGAATTAAAAGCAAGAGCCTTAAACGATTAAGGAGAATGATAGAGGACGGATGGTCTAAAGTAGTGTATGAATGCCAACCACTAGGAAGATCAAGAAGAACTTGGAACATTAGTGTAACACAGGATAGAAGGACGTGGCGGATTGGCACAGTAGACCTGTACACACCTCAGATAGAATTAATGTGGTGTTCTACATAATTACATTTTGTTTCATCATGAAATATCAGAATTTCATATATATTTTGAAAATAAAAAGTGCATTTTCATTACGGCTAAACGTCCATACTGGTAACTGATTGCTAAACACAATTTAGCTGCAGTGAAAAGGCGTCATATAATGGATTCATAGATTTATCAATTTATTTGGTTTATTCACGGCGAATTTTAACATTTAAGGTCATCAGCGTCCCATTCTATTCAGGTTGTGAAATTGTCGATAAATTTTGCTCAGAGACCCCTTCGTTCAGGCTTGAGGTTCTTTTACGTGCCTTAAATGTACGACACGGGACTCACGAATTTACTTCCCTTCCGAAGGAAATCATACCTAGGACTACATGTCCTAAAAATGCATTGACCCTGGCCTGGATTGAACTCGCGGTGTGAGAACTACAACCAACCTGAAGACGGATTTTAGGAGCAAAAAATTAAAGGTGCCGATATAAACTGTCCGTACTGTGTATACTTGCTAAAATAAGCAACGTGCGGATATGAGGTGTTGTCATGTAGTAACAAAAAATAAGAAAGCTTGCAAGAATTATAATAAGAGCTGCCCTCATGAATCGTAAAGGTGTTATCTTTCTGCAAGATAATAACAGCTAAGGTGCAACCATTTTCCATCTTGGTTGGGAGACTGGTGAACCCATCATATTCTCCAGACATTGCACCTTCATCATTAACTCAGAGGGCAGCAATCCCCAACATTTGTCGATCTAGAAACTGCGCTGGATGGATTTTTTTGCTTTCCACCTTAAATGTTCTATTAGTCTTACATCATATTGTCAGAAGGTACTAAATATCGGTGGTGGCTCTGTTTAATACAAAATATATTATTTATTCAGAATATAACACTCTGAAATATCTGGTCTTAAAATGACAGAATTTTGGTCACATTATAAATAATAATATTTCATTCATAATTTATCTAAATTGGTGCTATCAAACACATCTCAGATGAGTAATTTCTTAAACTTGTATTTTAATATCTTCTTTCCTTTACAGAGTCCAAGGAATAGGGATCATCTTATTGAAGTTATTTATTTATTATTTAGTTTATTTAAGGACGATCTGTAACATCTCAGTTCATCAGCGTCCCATTCAATTCAGGGGATGAAACGAACGATAAAATTTGCTCAGAGGTCTCCACTTTCAGACAAAGCAGCCATGTAAGAGGTTTTTGAATAAACATATGTTTAAGTACTCAAGATCACCTTCAGTAAAAGAAAATCAGTTTTATAAGTGCTTTTAATGAGTAGCACCTGTATATTATAAAAATACCTATACCCTTTAATTATACTAAAAATCACATCAACAGCTTCAGAGGTATATACCTTTTGAAACGCCTGATATTAACAAATATTGTGAAGAAAAATTATGGGTAGAATCAGCTTCTAAAAAGGTTTAAATAAAACGATTTGCTAATAATAAATTAATGTAATATGATGATGTGGGTAAGATAAGTTTATCTATATGACCTATTGCTTTTTTTAAGTTAAGGTGAGATTATATCTTAAAACTGTGTACCATTTTGTGTGTTTCCTGAATATTCGAATAATGCGCTTTTCAAATTGTTCATGCAGCTTCATCGTTTAAGAAACCATTCACAGAAATACTTATGGCGAATACTAAATGGGGTTTTCTTTTGTTTCTAGACTGAACTGTTAGGAACGGAAGAGGATATTTTGGTACTTAAGCCTTGCTCAAAGGCTTGCCGTTTATGCCTACGCCCCGATGGAGAAACGTTTAGGTGAAAAGGATGGGGTGAGGAAGATATAAGACGGCGTATCCAGGGGCAGTAAGGTACTAACATAAACGGGGTCCTAACATGGTTTCCACACCCCGATGCCAGTCCTAGCCCCTTAGAAGAGCCGTTTCCATACCATATATCAGCACAGAAATCTTTCAAATATGCGCAAGCCACCGTCACATCGCGCAGCCCAACTCGCCCGAACACTTTCGGCTCTGTAACAGAAACCAACCGAATGAGATGAAATGTGAGGGCGGAAAATTCATGGAAATTAATAATCCATCCCAGCATTCCGACCAGGGATTTCCACCTGGGACCTATCGATTGCGCATTCTAAGTATGAGCCACCCAAGGAAATTGCACTTCTCTTTAAAATGCACTTATATTGAATTTCCTATTTATAAAAATATAGACGCCAATGATTTATTACAATTATGAAATTTCTTCGTCATTCTTGAGAGCCTGGTATTTATACATATCACTATTTATGATTAATGTCTTCCATTATGGCTATATATTTATAATTTAGGGGAAGTAATGCTGTAGGTGTATTTTGGATGCACTCTGCACATCTAATATGGGGTATATTGGTTTGCAAAATTGAAACGTTAAGCAAAGAAAATGAAAACAATAATACGCCAGTGAAACACATTTTTAGGGAAAGAAAATTCACCGAATATTCGTTTGGGCATGAAATAAATCTATAAAACATATTTGCTTAGTTAAAAATTACAAGAAAGAAAATACCTAATTAAGACATTGCATTAAGGAAAAAACAATGCAAGAATTGTATTTTCCTTTAATGTCGCTAACGTTATGTTTTTGATTCATTTAAAGGAAGAGGTAGACAAAACAATCATCTATTGTGTTTATATGAAGAAGTCTACATCTTCCATAAAAACATCGAATAATATTCATAAATTATGCCTAAATAAATATAACATAATTACATTGCAAATATTTCAGGCATTTATTAATTCCTAAGCAAAAGTTGTGAAAGTAATAAACATATTGCAACCGTGCAAATAAAATTTATATATATATGAAATATACTTTAATTTCTTGTTGATTATTTATGTAACATGCTATGCAAATATTTTCCCTAAACAAAAAATAAATAACGACAATTTTAGCTACACCGCGAAGAAAATTTATCACTATTTTATTTATTTTTTGTATTCTTTCCATGAAATATATTCCTTCGGGCTGACTTAAAATGGACCTATTTAGTTTAGTTTCCTTTAAAGTCGCAAAACATAAGTTTTAATCCATTTTAGAAGGCGGCAAAACAATCCTCTAGTAGTCTTTATATGAAGAAGTCTAAATCTTCCATAAAAATGTAATAATATCGATAAATTACCCTAAATAAATATAACATTGCAAATTTTCAAGGCATTATTAATCCCTAAACAAAAGTTGTGGAAGAAACATATTGTAACATTGGAAACAAATTTTATAGAAATGAACTATACTTTAATTTCTTGTAGTTTATTTATGTAATATGCCACATTTTCTCTAAGCAAAATATAATAAAGACATTTCTAGCTAGAGGTGACGGAAATGTATTATCATTTTGTATTCTTTTAAAGGAATCGATTCCTTTAGGTTTAAAATGGAGTTTTTTCTCAAGCGGGGAACATAACTCATTGCCACACAATTCCAAGTTACTTTACAAATAGGAAACAACTTTAACCAGGTAAAGGTATGATGCTTTACACTTTACCTTGTAAACCGAATAGTTGACCTGGTGCCTTACTGCTGACGGCTGAGGTAGTGAACCATCCCCCATACAGTAAAGAAGCGGCCGATAGCGAGGTTGGGTATTGGGAGGATAATGCAGCTACTCCGGCATGTTCCCCAGTACCCGGAACATGGGCCGCCGTTGAAGACCCTGGTGATAACATCTCCAACATGAGAGCAACGTTAGTGGACGTCGCCGTTGTCAACTGGTGGTGATGCTGGTGATGGTGATGATGATGCGACGGCGTCCCAAAAAATGCTCCAGGATACAGGGCCACTGCCGCAGACGCTGCCGCCGCTGCAGCGCTCAACGATGGCGAAGTTGTGACGGGCACTACAGGAGTGGGTCTCACGAAAGTTGCCCGTTCGCCGCTCTCATCTTCTGCTTCCGTCCCTAAGATGCTGGCTATCGAGAAAGTCTTAAGTCCTCGTGGAGGACCCGCTTCGCCGGCATCCTGGTGATACTCGGGTGCCAGCCGCAGCAAGCGATCATCTTCTTCGGTGCCGTTGCTGTTGCACGAATCGTCTTCATCGTCTTCGTCCTCAGCTTCGTCGTCCGTTAGTGGCGAAACAAAAACTTCCAGATCTTCCTCGCCTTTCCCAGTCATACTCCTGTAGTCTTAGAGCTCTACCATGCTTATATTTCTCTGGTGCATCCAGAAGAGCCAGTCATAACTTATATCTCGAGGAAGGTTAGTGAAAAACCCTTGAAATTTATTTCAGTTTTCCATTTGAAGAATTAAAAGTGAATCAAATGTACTGCTTTAAAAAAAAAGCTGTATTAAATACTTTTCATAATATTTCTTGAAAAAAATGCAAGAAGTTGTGAAGTTCTTCGATTTAAAAGCTTGTTATTGTATTTACAAATTACTACAATGTGATTTCTAATATTAAACGTTCACTTTGTCAAAAATTCTAAATGTTTAACGCCAATAAACTGGGTATAGATACATATAAACTAAACATTTGCGGATTTGAAAAAGAATGCAACACAAAACCTACTGCACAATCATGCCAACACTCGACACAGATAGTGGCTAGGAATTCCAAAACTGTTTTGAAGAAAATTTGTCATTTGCTAAGAACACAGAACAGAATAATTGCACGCAGCTTTAAATTTGCTGCGCCGATTAGTGAGGATATACTAATGCCTGGTACACGGTTGTTTGCGCACGATTGCATATGAATAGCAAAGATAATTTTATAGCTCCCTGTGTGTTTGGGCTTAAAAGTTTCGTGGCTGACTGGACCATGGTGCCTTGCAAGGTGTACTGGAGTGAGGGGCGGTAAGGGGAAGGCATCTCTTGCTGAAGAATGGGATGCTTACTACCATCATAACACGTTTACTGCACTAACGCCTCCATCCTTCCCCTCTTCCTTGCTGCTACCCTCCCCTCTTTCGGCAAAAAAGTAAAGCGATTCGAGTTGTGAGAGATAGAGTGATATATGTTTATTTACTATTTGCTTTAGGAATTTACAAAGAAAAACAAATAAATAAACGTTCTTTCCTTGTTTATTTCTATCTGCATGCAGAATGTTTTTATTTCCTTACATGAATTTGAATTACGCTTTTGTTGTAAATTCTGGTATTTACGAAAAATTTTCATGAATGTTTTATAGCTACTGCCATGATCTAGGGACAGTATTCGTGCTTCCTACGTGAAGGGCCGGTCGATTCCTGAATAAAATTTTTCAGAGTTTTTCCCTGAGGTCTTAAGATGAACCACTGGGTAATTTAGGTTCTCTAAGCTCTTTGCCGAATCATCATGTCATTCCCTGCATCCCACAAATCCGTATGGACATTTAAGGGAAAAAATAATTTTATTAATTTGAAAGTTTATATCAACATGTGTAATGAGGTTATTTGAGTTACGAATCACTAACCGCAACTACTTATGCTTACTGCGGCCGCAATCGATAAAAATGAGCACTTGCATATGTTATAAGACATGTTGAAAATGATGCCACTCGGTGGCAATACATTGCAGGCATCTGCGTAGGACATTTCTATCTCATTTTTTTCTTCGTAAGAATATGTCGGTTTGAAACAAGTTTCTTGTCTTGTAACTTTTTAACAAATTGCGAACAGTTTCTCTACCTAAAACATATTGTCAGGATATTTTCTTGCTAATCGCCTTACCACTTCTCAACAAAAATCCGTTTTCACATAGGTATCGTATATAAAAACACATTCTTCAATAATATTCATGTAGTGGTATAATTAACCCAGAACAATTAGCACACAATCTACACACAATGAAAGCATCAATTAGCACCAACGCACAATCACTCGCAGTCAAACCGCCACGGGTGGCTGAGGTCGTTAAGGCGCGAACTCGTGAGTCTATAGAAATTAATCTATAGAAATAACCCTGACATTAAAGTCAATAAGAGAACAGAAATTCGAAGAATCTGTGAGGCGGAACTATTGTATATGGACAGATGCTAGGAATGGCAGATGGACAGTAATTTAAACACAGATTAGTATCAGTCTGCGTGTCCGGGAGATGGTTGACTGGGACGTCCAGTACTGATAAATATCTACCCAATACCTATATTTTTTCTTAGCATAATTAGAACTGTTTTAACGTTTTTATATATTTCTTTATAGCAATAACATTTTAGATATTTCTAAAACATGTTTTCTTTAATATCTTTTGTGTGGTTAATACACATACTTTATTTAAAATATTTTGAAAACATTTAAGTGATTTTGATGAAAAGTTGCATCAAGGGATACTCTATAGAAATGTTTTAAATCTTCTAAGAAAATAAAGGTTAAAAGCAATGCCTGGACAGAGATTAAAATTCCTAGACTACAGTCTAAGGAAATCCTAAGCAACAATTTTTATTATACTACTACAGTTAGGTTATTTTAGTTACGGGTCAGGAGAGCGGGGCTGCCTCTAGGAGAAACCTGTGGTCAAAGTCATAAAATGCATGTGCAGGTAGCATCTTTTAGTTAATCTGAAGGATGCTTTAACTGTGAGATTTTCTTAATGGTGTTTAACGCCTGTTTTAACTACTGAGATATCACAGATGGTGGACACCGATGATGATGCATGAGACGAAATGATAACTGGGAAAGGTTTTTTTTTTTTTTTTTTTTTTAAGAAAGTGTTCCAGGCTATATTTAGGGTACCTCACCGGCATTTATGAGGACTGAGGAAAACCTAAAAAAAAAAAAAAACCCTCAATCCAGGAGGACGGTCCTGGTGGGAATCGAAACCTAGACCTCTCTCTCACGAATCCGCGCATTAATGATTGGCCACCAGTGGCGTTAAGTATTTCTTTTGTATATTTTTTAATGAAACATGTGCTTTTTCTAGGAAAATATGAGATAAAAGTTCTTGCAACAAGGCTCGCAGAGAAAGCGTATAATGCAAAAATATTATTTAATTTTAAAATGATACTATTATCTTTTACTCTCTAAAAACATTTTAACTGCTAATTTTAGCTAATAATTAATACCTTATTTAAAGGAACGCAAATATTTGAGTTGCTGAAGTTTGTTGTGCTGAATTAAATTTGTTCCATATTCTGTAGTATTATATGTATTCTATATTTTGCCGATACAAAACGGGTTGGATCAAGCGGCAACGCTTGGGATTCACACTTTGGATGTTTCAAATCTCTTGGCGCCGACCATGTTGACTTTGTTTATTTTCTCTCTCTCTCTCTCTCTCTCTCTCTCTCCACGGTTTCCTTTGGTCGCTTAGGCATATGCTGCTGGGTTGGGCCCCTTTTTCAACGAATGTTATGCTCTCCCATTTTAGCTCATTTCATTTCGATGGTTCTATTACAGGATCGAATTATCAGATCAGTTGGGCTGGTGCTGTTTATGGTGTGAAGTAGATTGCGCTTTGTAAAGGTTTCTGCCCGGGTAGCTGGTGTGGAAGAGGCCCCTCTGAGAGGCTCGAACTTCTTGAAGAGATGGGGCTCCACCAGCGTCTGAGTGTTCTATCTGGAAACATTGTTAGGAACACCGTGTATATTCATGACATATCGCCCCTGGATCTGGTTGCCCGGTGTCTCTCCCATCTCAACCCTTCCTCCTGGAGGTGCCCTATTGGAATTGTAGAGACAAACGGCCAGTTCTTAGGCAGGCCAAAGTATCGAAATGTTTTCCTCCTTCCCTACCAAAATTAAGCCAATGTATAGCCAGAACTTTTGCTTAAAAGTCCACTTTTAATACAGATAGCATTCAAGGCTACAAGGAGGTGTTTGTTTACTAATCATTTTAATGTAATTGCATTTTTTTTTCTGTTTTTGAAACCCCATACATTATGATGGTTACTAGAAAACTTGGTGAATTTTTTCAGAGTACTCACTGTTACATTCCCTTAAGGCAGTCATGCTCGATAAAGCACTCAATATCTGTTCATACGCAGCGAAAAGAAAAACCGATATTCATGTTGACGTTTCTTTACATTTCGGTAAAGGAAGATACTTCTTTCGAATATATCAACAATATCAGAAGTTTTTTACGAGAAAACAAGATTGTTGAAATAAACCAAAGCATTAGCAGTATTATAGTATTGAAAAGAATTCCCTTATAGACCTTTTTTTTTTTTTTTTTTTGATCAACAAAACAGCGGTGGCCTTATGATCTTTTAATGAGATTAAAGTGGCCTCGCGTATTCCCCACCCTCCCTTTTCATTTGCTGGAGGCCAAAATCTCCGAAGATTCAGGCCAAAGACTGGCGCTTAATTTCGGGATAAAATGAGTTAATCCAGGTCCGTTAGATATCTAGCAATCTCCGTTGCTAATCTTTCCAGTATCATTCCATCTTTCGCTGAACTTGTGCGAAATAAGTTCTCTTCATTCAAGAGAAAAGAGGAAACGTTTGACAAAATTGAATTTTCTTTTATCATTTTCTACACCAGAGAAATGCTTTTCTTAGTTGATGGCCTGCTACTTCTTCCTTCGTCATTTTAAACAAATTATTTTATCCTTCTAGAATTAAAAAAACCAACAATAATTCGTGGCACATTAAACGCTGAAATGTATAAGTTTTTCACATTTTATTTCTCTGTTTCTATTAGAGCTGTGAAGTTTTACTTTTTTGTGCTCGGCGTGTAAAATCTGTTCTTTAATATAAAATAAAGCCTTAACCTATGTTATGGAATTTTGAAATTATTAACTCTCAAAATATCCACTGTTAGCTTTGCTTTTAAAAGGCATTTACAAAATTATATCCAAGGAAACATTTACATTTACAAACAGAACCTGACTGGTTAAAACGTATACATTGCAAATATGTGTATTTTTTTCTGAAATTTGAATTTTAAACACACTTTTTTCCCATAACATTAAAAAAATCTGTCCAACAAGAGATAGAGACAGAGGTACAGATTGTTGATTTCAAAAGAATGGCGCCTATGTAATTATCTTAGAAGTTATGATGTAAAGTTTAAAAAATGCACTTTTTAGAAAACGAACGACCAAATTACAGATTGAGGATATGACAGTTGTAATCTAATATGCAGCTTGTGTTTTATTTTCATGAACAGTTTGCATTATTGATAACTTTTATATTCACCGATTTTCTTGCAATGTTGACGATTTATTTTACCCGTGATTTGCTATATTTCATTTAAACTACAAAAAATATATGAAATTATCGTGCTATCGGGTAATTTAATCAACAATAAGTAGCTGAACAGGTGCTTCTGTAACACCTAACAGATTCAACACATGAAACAAATTCAGTGACAGCGCAACTTTAAATTAATAAAAGATGCATTACTTTAAAAGTCTTCAAACAAGGAACGGGATAGGGCTACCCTGCTCGCTCACTAAAATGTTTAAATGCATAACTAGGACAATTCTGTAGATAAAATTCTTTCAGACATAAAGCTGAAGGTTTCTTTCAAATTAACAGGAAAAAAATATTAAAAAAGCATTTTTTGAACCTGAAGGTATACCTCCCGTGCCTGTGAACCATTTAACTTACAGTAAAAGTCACTGCATGAAAATTCTTTCTCTCAAGCTCTATTTTACATTTGGTAATACCAAAAACCCTGATACTCTCAACAGCCCAGAGCACACATGAAACCGAATTACCCCTTTAATTTGTTTATTTGTTTAAGGCGTGATTATACTGTTTCAAAAGTGTTCTAGTATACTTGTATACTTTATAACTACTGTTTCTTTTATTCTGTAAACAATTTTGTTAATGGCAATATTAAGCTAAACGGCGTTTTCTCATCTTCATGTCTATTTGCCCTATGAAGGCGACACTAAGAAAGTCTGTTTAAAAGATAACATTTCTGACATCTTGTCCGAAGTACCCTCTGATCGTTTATCAAGAACATATTTCATGCTGATGGTATTCCCATATATGCCCACAATTACTTAAATTTAACGTTTCCTAAACAGTGACTAGGTAGAAGTGGATCCAGTTTACCTGATTTAAACCCTCTAGAGTTGTAGACATGATGTCCACATAGAGAATATTTTGTGTCATATTGCATTATCTTGACCATAATCATCATTTACTTCAAGCATTAGGGATTAATTCTGTTGTGGCTCCTTAAACTGATCAGATCATCTATCTTCTATCTTTATATTTACATTTCAAAATTACACGTTCAATCCTATCACGATATTTACGTTTTAAATATTCCATTTTTTTTTCTTGTGAGTAAATTTAATATTATATCATTTAGGTTCTCTACTTGCAAATCGTTTCTTATACTTTTATTTATTATATTATCTTGTAGTTTCACTCCATTTCTCGCATTTAGAAATCTCAATACCCTGTGTCTGAATTTTGGTTTTGTCTTCTCGGCAAGTGTCCAGTTTCACCGCTATGTAAACAACTGGTTACTGACATTAAATATGAATTCTAGTTTTCTTAAGTTTCTTCTAAGTTACGTACCAGGTACAGGGCGTGCACAGGAAACCTCCCTGATTTCAAATTTTAATATTAAGGGAAGTATTAGTCCTAGAGATTTGCAGTTTGCTGTAAAGTAACTTGTTTCTTGTAAAGCAACTCAAAATTGTTTTATTTCCACGGTGTTTGGGAATATGTTAAGGACAGTGAAAAATGTAATATATGGCGTGCTGTGGGACTATTTTTCGGGCTATTTTTCTTCATGGAGAAAACAAAAAGTCCATCACGCAAGAGCTGCGTAAACTAAGTGAATTCCTCACCGAGTAGAATAACTTTTAATAAAAATGAACATAAAAGCCAACTGTGTCTAATTAATTAATGAAATAAGTTATGGCATTACTCTAGTATTAAGAGAACAAAATTAGAATTCTTGCAATCTATAAGTATGACAAAACAGAAACCACATTTTTATAATTATCATTATTGTTATTTCAACCACAAAAGTTAATGGTATCCTAATATTAATTAAATGTATGACCACCGATAAACAAAACTATATTGTGTGGGTATTTTTTAAACATTTTTAAATGTAACTATGTTTATGAACTGAGCCTTTGATGTCTTTATATTCACTAAAACAGAGAAATAACAGAAAGTTTAGAGTTACATTGCGTATTTAAGAGGATGTTCACACGTTTCAATAAAACAAAAACATGTTACTATCCAGAAACAAATACAATGTACAAAATCGAAAGTTGCTTCAATTTTCATTGGCTTTGAGATTTCATTTAATTGTTATCGTAATAAAAATATGTAAAGAAAATGTTTTCTGAAGGTTATTACAGAGCGCTCTTACATACAAATCTAATTTGCAAACACATATTAGATTAATGTTTCACATTTGCTATCTTCATTTCTGTTAAATACCAAACATATGCATTGTTATAAATACAGCTTATATCCTGAGTTCATTTATCCTTTTATTTTAAAAAATATAGAAAAAAATATACGCAAGAAAGCTTTTTAAATTTCGATTTTCAATATATCCCTATCCTAATAGTCCAATTTCTATAATTTTCGGAAATTATTTTTTAAGATATTATATACCGAATTTTGTTGTGAAGAAACAAATATTAAGGCCGCTTGAGCGATTTTTAAATTTTGATTTTCAGGTAAACTCCCACACCTACAGGCTCGATTTCCCTGATTTTTAGAGAGTATTTTTCTTGTTTTATTTAAATGGTATATGCCGAGTTTCCTTGCTAAAATACAAATATTACTGGAGTGATTTTTAAATTTTGTGTTGAAGGCAATTCTCCTTTCAAATACTCCGATTTCACTAATTTTCGGAAAATATTTTTTTCATATTTTATTTCAATAGCATATACCGAGTTTTATTTTAAAAAAAAATGTAAAATTGCGGCCGCTATAGCGATTTTAAAATTTCGCTTTAACCCCCGCTCATTTTTCAGGCATACCCCAACACCTAATACCCTATAGCCATTGATTTCTAGAAAGTAGTTTTATCCATTTATTTTAAAGACATCTATCTAGTTTCGTTCAGGGGAAAAAAAAAACGAAAATTGCTACCGATAGAACAATTTTTTATTTTTTAAAATAGTTTCGGTTTAGGTTAACCCCCACTACAAATAGTCCAATTTTGCTGGTCAACGAACTCGACGAATGGCTATTAATCGATGGCTATATGCCGAGTTTCGTTGAGAAAAAACAAAAATTGCCACCGCTAGAGCGAGAACGGACACACACACACACACACACACACACACACACTCACACACACACACATCGATTTGTCGAGTTCATTATTATTTCGTAAATATATATATATATATATATATATATATATATATATATATATTATCAATGTAATAAATTAACAATCATTATAAAAGCTTTTAAAAGGATAAAACACTTAAGATATAGAGTCACACTTGAAATTGCTATATTTCGAACTCGTTCAGTTCTATGGCAAGAAGACAAGACAAGTGAAAATTTGGTCGTCTGCAAACACGTTTATTTTTAATTTAAGGACAAGTGATGATAATATTTTTCTGCGGATATAAATTTAGCAGTAAAATAAAGGTGCAGTTTGTCATCGTCTCTTTGAAATGTAACAGTGAATCTGCTTATCGACATTACGTATACCATAAAGAACAAATACAGCTCTTTTTTAAATTTTCTGCAATTTTCAATCGACTACTTTAAAATAAATAAATATATCATTCATGGAGGATCTTCTACAGACGTTGACTGAATTTCTTAAAATGGAACATATTGACAATGCTTAGAAAGTGGCTAGTGTCAGATTCTGAACCAAAGACAAATTTTGAGATCCAAATTGCTAGATATAACAAAAATGACGATATCAGAGGTTATGATTTTCTTGAGTTCCCAAAATATACGTAAAATATTAATACTAAAATGAGGCTTTTGTGCAATTTAAAATAAATCTTCTAAAGCATAATGCAGTACTTTATTGGGAAAAAATGAGACAGCGTTTTGGAAAAATTAATAGATCAGTATCTTTTTACGTAAACGAAAGTTACATTTTGGTTCAAACTATTTTTACTGGTAATATTATGGGGCGATAAACCATTGAGAACATTTTATAGTATCGTAAATTGAATCCTGGTTAGTGATATACACAAAGTTAACAAATATCGCATAGAGAAATCTAAACTGAACAAGCTGAAAGGCACTTACGCTGTTTTTCTTCTGCTTAGGTTAAATAATAATATTGGAGGTGTTAGGACGGCCTTTTCTCAGATTGGAGGTTCGCGTGTTCCACAATTTGCTAAACATCCATCTTCACGCCTTCACACCCCTCCCCTGAACAGGCAAAAATATGTTTCCTCCCTTCTTATCACAGATATTGCCGCATTACCGCCTTTTGTGAGGCATTCAACACGCCGAGAGTGCTCTTGCCTGGTGATTTGTGTGCCGCGGAAATGCGGCCTGAGTCAGTGTCGCACTGGTAACTCACACCTAGTTTATAAAAACATTATAGTCTATTTACTAAACTTTCTCGATCATGAGCTTTGGAAAATTATCAGTCAGTGAATCAAGTTTTAAAATATGTTCTTAAAAATAAAGCTACAACAATATTTGAATATATGACAAAACTTCTCTTTTGTTATTTTTATTCATTGTTTATAATGCCTGTGTTCATTTCGTCTTCAACTAAATTTGATCATGTAACGCCCCTAAGCAATCAAAGCCATGTTACCTCTAGAACAACTTAGGACTTTCCATTCCCTTTCGCCTTTCAACATTCTCCGTACGTCCACGTCTCTGTATATCGCCTCTCACTTCGTATACCTGTGCCTAACTCGAACCCGGAATATATTACGGCATCCATAAAGTAAGTCCCAATCGCGCCTAGAGATGGCACCGCTAGTCGGATAGGAATGCGCGTGCGCAGGAATGGAGAGGAAGTATGTGGTAATAATGCAGTAAAATTTCAGCCTTGTGACGGCCGTGGTTACCGCGCTGTGCTAGGAGAAAATGGCTGCTCTGATATTGTCTCCCGCCAACTGCGAAGTTCGTGCAGTCATCCGAGGTTTGCACGCTCGTAGCTTTACTGTCTGTCCCACTTCACCCAACACATTTCTACTCAACGTCTTTCAGCGTGTCAGTTCCCAGAAACTGGAACTCCCTTCCTCCTGAAGTCAGAGATTGTCTACAATAAAGCAATTTAAACGTAGATTAAATTGTCATCTCAGCTCTAGGAATCTCAACAGTTAGTCTTTCGTTTCTTCTTTTCTTCTTCTTCCTACTTCTCCCTCCCCCTTATACTCAAGAAATATTATTGAGGAACAAGTTGAATTCTAACATTGTTTACAGCAACTTTCTAACTATTTTAATATATATATATATATATATATATATCTTTATTTTGGCTTTTTCTATATTTTATATAACCAAGAATATTGTACTTGTATTTTTCTGGTTTTCTCCGCCTGGTGGAGTGGAAGAGAAAGCACCATGGTCTTTACTTTTACCAGGATAAACAAATAAATATATATAATTTCAAGTCTACTACGGACTATTTTAAATCTAAATTTAATTTTCATAATGTGAAAGTTTACGGTTTATTTGTAGGGACTCAAGGAGCTATTCTAAACTTTTTGAGCCATTTATAAAGAAATTTCATTTGCTTATATCTCCCAGAGACGAGATAATTATCGTTGCTTTAAAAATAGCTTGCCAAAATTGAACAGACCATTTCATTAAATGTGCATTTTAAAACTATTTATGCACTTTTATGAATGTATTGCTGTTAATGAGTATTTATGTATTTGGAACATCGCTTTTGTATGAGTAATACTGAATCACTAGGTTATTTCCAGTGGGAGGCAGTATGAATGAATGAAATGTTTTTAATATGACATTTATATTTTATTTGGGGGCTTTATTAAAGAACAGCAAATATTCCCTTACACTACACTATAGGGCATTTGACTTTGATTCACACAGCGTGTATAAATTTTCAAATGACTTCGTATAGATTCCATACATTTACAGATATCTACTGAAATAAAAAATACTTCTAAAAAAACCAGGTCATTATGTAGTATGCAACACTGAGCTTGTTAAAAAACCCAAGATATAAAAAGAACCCTTGGTATTACAAAAATAGATAATTTAACCTTGATTTTATACGAAGAGTTATGTTTATAACTTTCATAGTTTTGCAGTTAAAATTATTATTTTTTCCACACTTTGCTTTTCATAAAATTTGAAATAATTACACTAGTTTGCAAAACTAATACACTACATAGATTAAATTTAAATAAACTTTTACACCTAAATGTAATATTCTTCTTTACAGGACGTCTAAAATACCTTGTACTACAATGAATACACATAATTAAATGGTAGTGGTATCTCACTATGGAGATTTCTATAAAAAAAAGCTGTTGTTCACATGAGCAGTTAGGTCACCTGTGATTGACTGCTAATTTATATCAAGGCTGAGCGACCGAGATATTAAAACGATTGGTTAATCTCTGGAAAATACCGATGAATGTCCAAGTTTATGGTTTATTTCAAAAAGCGTTAAGAGCGAAAGTAGATATAAGCTCTAAGGTAGAAAAAGAGAGGTTCATAAGTTATGAAAATGTTAAATTAAAATTAGTTAAACACTAATATAATTACAAAGCCGTGCTTAAACAATAACTGCAGTTACGCGTACCTGGTGCAAATTGGTGCAGTTTTCAGTACTATGTAAATACAAACTAAAAAGTATAGCAGTGAAAGTTCATTGTTGTCAATTAGACCTCAGGCAGTCTATTTGGAGAGAACATTTACATGAAATTTTGCAGCTAGGGTAGTATAAATGCACATTACATTTGCTTTTCCTCGCTCTCACTTCACCTACTTAGAAAATAGAAAACACTATAGATGAACTACATAGTAAAACAGTAGGTTCTTCTATGAACAAAACTACTATCTGTCAATTATTGTGTATAATAATTTTAACAGACATAAAATAATTAAGTACGTTTAGAAGCTAGAATAATTATGTATCTTAACTACAAAAGCTTAAACTGTGAATATATTTGTGGAATGAGAACAATAAATAAGTAGCGATTTATATAATATAGATTAACCAAAATACAGATATCATACATTACGTATAAAGTAATACATATGATAGAAATATAAAAGAAATAAGCTGAACAAACCAAACAAGGCTTTATAAATATTCGGTAAAGATTTAAAAAATGTTCTTAACTTCATACTTAATAAATGAATACTATATTTTTCATTTCTAACTGACATTTGAATATTCGCCTAGCTTGGATTGTGCTGAAATTTAAGAGCTCTGGGTTCAATCCGGCAGAAGTCATTACTTTTCCATTCCTACATAAATGTTTTTTTTAATAAAATAAAAGAGATAATACGTCCCATTTGGGCATCCAATTCTCCGTTTAAAGTTTGATAGTCAAAACGTTTGTATCAAATGTAACTCATAAATAATAAATTAACTGTGACCATGCTAACATCAAGTTGCATTTAATCAGCGCCTAATATAAATCTTATGGCAGTTCCGCAACACAGCCAAGCTGAAGTAGTTGCCTAACAAATCACTTCTTCAGGCGAAATGTTGCAATTTAAGGTAAAATCATTTGCACACTACTGAGATAGTACGTGGTGCCTATTTATTTCAGCCGTAACAAACTTGGACGTACTTGGGTTATGGATAGCGCCTAATATAAATCTCCCCCGTTGTGGATGTTACAGCGCTTTGTCATCATATGGAATGAAGACCCATGTTAGACAATAATGAGGAATGCATTACAGAGCTAACTATAGCTATTGACTAGCACAGTGTTCAAATGCCCTTTTCTCAAGTATCATTAAAACCATGACAAATGTTTATATGAACTTTTGTATTTTTTTAAATTTATTACCAAGCTCCCCAGTTATCTCCTACATTAATCATTAAATTGTATAAAAATATTAGGTTAAAATGATATCACCCTCATAATTCATATTGCATTGCTTTTATAGTTCATTACTTTGTGATTTTCTGATTTTATTACGTTACATTCATAGTTAAAATTAAATTTTTTTAAATATTATTCCATTATATTTATAGTACTCCAAATATATTGCGTACTTTAGAGCTGCAAACTATAATAATGGCATGTGTCTCGTTTAAGCAGAAAGCGCAAGCTCAATTTGTCGATTGCCCTGATAACTCTGCTGCGTAAAGCGAAGCCCAAACAAATGGATAACACAATATTTAAAAAAAAAAAGTCATTATTTACACATAATAAAGTCTACGATACTTTCCTCAACCTTAAAGGTAAAAAGTATGAATCGATAAAATGTCTGATTTCATTAGAAACAATATAAATGTATTAATGATTTAATTGTCATATATTTTAAATTTAGAGGTCAGACAATTTGTTATATTTACAAGTGTTTTTCCTTTTTATGTATAGTAATACACTTTTATAATTTCTTTTAATGTATTTGCAGCGTACTTCTCGAATGAAGTAGCATGCGATAGTGTCGGAGACGTTAAGCCCATCCGACGCTGAGCGTTTCCTCACCCTCTCATCTTCCCCGTTAAGCGGTTCGCGCTAGAAACTTGAAGACTACAGTCTACGCTAAACAGGTGTTTTGGACGGCCGTGTTTTCTCATAGTGGCAACACAGGGTGGGGATGCCAGAGCAAGGCTGATTGGTTCGCACCTGCACATGCGCTTCTCTTCAGCCAGTAACGCGATGCTTCCCCCACCGATATACTAATATACGCTATTGTGTTCATATAAATGGTCGGTTACGGCACTTATAGCGTGGACCCCATGCGGATCGGTAAATGGAGAGCAGTATTTTACTGTAAAGCGGTGGAGGGGGAGGAGGGGCGGTTCATCTCGGATCTTACTCTACCCCAGAAAGGATTTTAGTTTAGCAATGCTCCATTTCGGGAGTGCTTTAACCATATTACAGTCAAATTAACAAGTGCTGTCATTTTTAAGATATTTTTATGTGTAAGTCTAGAAAAAAGACATTTTCAGAAATTTTAGTAGCCCAAACAATGAAGTACGTTAGTGTCCAAGTTCAACGAGAATTATTAGCGAAAATTCAAAGAGTTCAGAGTTTTTCTAACCAGCCGTCATTACCAGGGTATTATTAAAACGACGTCTAAACAAGGTATAAAGCATAATTTTAGTAAAGCCTTGAAATTTTGAAGAACTATAATTAATTTACTTAAAATATTAATACAGTCTATCCAAAAGCAAAGCAAATTAAAACCTTAGAAAATATTTATTCAACATCGCTATTAAAAGCACATCTTTGCCTTTTCGAGCACTGAAACAGCAACAATGATTACTGTCTTATTTTGAGTGCAGCTTTTTTATATTTTATTATTGCATAAAACATTTTTCGACAACATAATTAAATCATAACAGTTATAAAACGAATAACACATTAACATGAATTTTTCAATGAAAACAGAAATTTATTAGATTATCTTTGTCAAAGTTGTAGTGCCAATAACAATATCAAACTGTTCTTTCTTTTTGCGTAATTTCTCCGAGTTTAAAAATTAACGTTAAGTTTAATTACATTTTGGAACTTCTTCCCATTCACAGTCTGACAAAACCGTCACAGGAGCCCGAAGGTGCGGATTCGTTAGCGGGAGATATGGGGTTCGATTCTTACCAGGGCCGTCCTACCTTACTGGCGTTTTTTCCAGGTTTTCCTCAGTGCCGGGAAGTTACTCTAAACCTAGACCGGAAACGCTTCCTTTTTTTAAAAAAAAATCTTTTCGCAATTTATCATTTCATCTCGTGTATCATCAGTCTCGCCGCCTGTGATACCTCAGTAGCAGTAAAAACGGATTTTAAACACGGGAATGAAAAAAGAAATAAATGAAACTGATAAGGAATAGGATACAAACATATTTTTTTTTCCAATTAAATATTTTTGTGTATGATTTTTTTTCTGTGGTCAAAATTCCACCCTTTCTCTCTCTCTCTCATTTTCTTATTTCCCCTGTTCCTGTTCTTGCTGTTCCTATATGTTTCCTATGATTAATGTACTATATAGAGTTGTAGAAAATGAGTTCTAGCATGGATATAAAGCGTTTCCAGACCCATGTCCATATAACATATTTTCTTCTTCTACGTGTGAGGAATGTGTCCTGAAAGTTTGGCCATACCTTATTGTTACACCTGGTACAGAATCAGATGAGAGAGATACGTGATTCCATGTTTGGAGGAGGACAAGGGTAAGAGCGTCAGCCAGGAAGGCTGAAGATCTGTGGATCGAATCCCGGCCTAGACTCGAATTTTTCAATTCTTTTTCTTCATTTCCAGCTTATACACGTTTCTTTCATTTAATTTTCTCTAATATTTTCTATTACCAAATAAGCTACACATAACTAATATTCAATCGATGCACAGTTATTAATGTATGCTTATTTTCTCCACTACTTATGTACCTGTATTAAGTATAAACTCTTCTATCTATTAGTGATTCTGAACTGCAGATTTTGTGTCATTCCCCATAAGTAAGGTATTTGTGCAACGATAGTTGGTGAAACTAAGGAAGCAATTTTCAAAGAAAATATGTGTACCAGATAACTATAGCACATTCTCAGTAATCATGCATTGATGGTTGTTAAACAAGCTGCTCCTTTTACTCAATTCTTACAGCGTAATTTTGGTCACTTATCAGCAATTCTGGAACACTGTGTATAATATTTAATTAATTTATCATATGTTGGATATGAAACTGACCATTTTATGCCTGAATATGAATCCAAAAAGGGCTTCTACAATAAGACAAATATACCTTTGAAATAATATTTTGAAATAGTTACATTTGGTTCTCCTAAATGTAATTTAAAATCTCATCAATGTCTTAAAACAGCACACAAGATAAATCTCTTACGACTTTTTCTCAATGTTTCTTAGCTTAACGGCCATCTTTAATTACAATTTTTAAAAAACTTTTATTAAAGTTCTAAAATGAGTGTCAATGATTTATTCTGCAGGTGCCCCAAGAGGCAGAAACGTGCTTATTTTGCTATTTTTTTCTTCAGAAATCTCGTAACTAAATAAAATTATTTTTCATTTTTTCATTCTTTCATTATTAACATAGTTCTCCCAACTGGCGTCCCACCCAAAATTATTTCCGAAACCTGTTTTACAACACATATTCGTCGTACTTTTTATTTTGTTTACATTATTGTTTCACGTTGAATGATGTGCGATTCAATATAATTAAAATTACAATTAGAGATTTGGTTAAAAAATCTCAGTAATTATCGGTGAGATATAAGCATCATAAAGTGAAAAATGCATAGGTATATAACGAAAGAGGGAAGAGAGGGAAATAAATATAGAAATAAATATAAGATAAGAAAAAGAAGAAAGATAACTAGGAAAAAAAGATGGTATACATAAGAAAAAAAAGGTTAAATACATATAGAAAGTAAAGAATGGACTTAGAAAATGAAGAAAGGGGGAAAAAGAACAAAGAAAGAAGATAGGACAGAAGGACGAAAATACAGAAAGAAAAAAGGAAGAAGTTTATCTTTTCGTCCTATTAATTTATTTTTTTGTTTGTACTTTTCATCTTGTTTCCATTTTTATTGTTTTTAAATACATTTTTTCTATATTCCTCCCAAGATGCAATTTTTACTCATCTTCTTATTGTTTCTTCCTCCATTATCTGCAAATCCTGCGCCTTCTGGTTACACATGTTTTATATAAAACTGCAGCTATGAACAAATAAAATGCTGTGACAATGTTGTAAAGTTGTGATGTAGCTTTTCATTTATATTGCGCACCAAGACATCGCTTTTGTGCGAGACTGTACCGCTACCGTATTACGTGTTTGGGTTTAAGGCAGAGATGCTGTATGGTGTTTTGGTGGATGAAATCCATAAACTGCCTTTCTCTGTTCTCTTCACATTGGTGATGAAGTACCCTACACGCACCCCACCCCCGGCCCCTCTCACGTGAACGTTATATAACATTTTAGCCAGGTGGCCACGTTCTCAGGCCTTCATATTTCCCTTCACCATATTACTTTTCATTGTTAGAGTGCAACGGGTGTGTGTAGTAAAAGGGCTAGCTAATGGCAGCGGTGATTCCTTCCGCTTTCATTAGGGGAGTCCATGGAAAACCAAACCTAAGTACCTTCGTTTATTTTGGTCACAAGCAAATCGCCTGTTTGTCTTCGCTAAAAGCGGGTATACATCCTCTGGGTAATGGATGCCATAGCTTGCCTGATCGTCATAATGATCTTTGATATTTAAAGGGCGATTTGTCAAAGGAAGCCTTGGAAATTGTCCCATTAGAACTGAGTTTTTGTTTGTAAGACGTAATTGTTTTAAGTGTTTCTTGCAAATGTATTAATTTAATTGCTCAATATTTGTGGTAAATATTTAAAAAAATAAAAATGTTTTTAGACATACTTTTTTAAATTTAATGTAAATTACATCCATTTTGCATGCTTATACAATAGTTCAGCAGAATAACGTTTCAAAGTCTACTAAACATTTAATCTTTTTATTGTTTTGTTTATGTATTTTATGAAGTTATTTGCTTACATTACAATATAAAATAATGCAAAATTCATAACGTATGTAAGATAAAATGTAGTCGGATGTTCATACTATTATTCACTTCAGAACACATTTGGGAAACACCGACAGGAGCGTAAAATCCACACGGTGTTTTTCTAATGGTGTAGCATGGGACAGTGGCGGTTCGCGCTAAAGGGCTCAAGGGCACATGCCCTCCCCTTAATTCTGAACGATAAAAATCTTTCAATAATTTCAGTATAAATTGTAAACTCAAAAAAGATTATAGAAGTTCGTACACGCAACTCCTGTATATTTTAGCACCTGCATTGTAGTGCACAAGAGAGGCGCGCGGTGTGTGTATGTGTGAAGAGAACTGGCTAGGGAACATTCTCCTTGTGTCCAGGCTTAGCAGGTCAGAATGCTTTGGTTTAACAACAGTTGTTATGATGCTGGTGGGCAAGGAAATGAGAGGGGTGTCACAGTGAAGCTTCACGAATGGCACGCAGAACCTATGGACTTTCCACGCACATGCGCACTGAGCCTGTTCTTCCTATCGTAGCGCCTGCAAAAGGAGCTACCCTAAGCGATTTGTCGTGAGGATAATGTTATTACCTCCCATCTACTGCTTGTTCTTTCGCGTCAATGGTCTATGAGTAATCTAAACTATAGGAAACTCTTCCAATATAAAAACAACTCAACTAAAGTACCATTAAATAACATTACGTTTAAAAAAAACAGCATTGTTAAAAATAAGAGTAAACTTGAATGATTAGTGAGAGAAGGCGTATGAGGATAAATCAACTATTTTGGGCATTTCTACTTATCACCGATTTGTTGACATCTTAATATATGTCAAGAAGGAGGGGGAAATTGACGTCCGGACAGTTATTTAAATATCCTGCTGCATCCTAAGTATTTATATTCCTTGCTGACAATAATTCTTTTTTCTGGACAGGGGTAAAGAGAGAAACTATTAACAAAGATCTGAAATGCACGAGAAACTTAAGTGAATGTGATTTATTTAATTTCAGTAAACGTATAGTGAATATTTTACTCAAATAAAAATTGAATACTGGCACATAAAATGAATTTTGACTATATTTTCGAGAAAAGTGAAAGTGTTGTGCTCTTTTAATTTTATTTTTCATTTTTCTTTGCCTGGCAGCATATTTTTGCAGATCCGTACGATAAATTCATGTTCGTAGATTCTATTGAATGTTATTTTTATAATTTGTCCCCCATCAACTAAAATATGCACGAGCCGCCAGTATACACGGATAGCTTCTGTCACGAATATGATGGTACTATCGTGGATTTAAGCAAACTCCCTTCATCATCTTGAAAATAAAGAGCTATGAGATACGCAGCAATTCACACTGTTAGAAATGCTTAAGAATGTTTTGAGTAGCATAAAAATACGCCCCGTCCCTGGCCTGTACAATCATCATCTGGAATATATAGGGCCTCAGTAGTCTGCTTTGGAAAGCAAAGCAAGGCATCCTTACCAAATTCCAATTCATCTCAAAGAATTGAAGAAATTTCTGTATAATATCCCACTGTCCACGATTTGTATGCGTCAATTGCCAGAAAGGTTGAGAGTTTAGAAAAGCAGAAGATATGCTGGATGTAACAATAAGGCCGGCCAAACTTTCAGGATTTATTCCTCACACGAAGAAGAAGAAAACATGTTATTTGGACATGGGTCCGGAAACGCTTTATTTCCATGTTAGTACATTAATCATGGGAAACACAGGAATAGAATGTCCCGGATGAAACTCTTTCTTACATGAATAGTTTAAAATGCTCTCTTAGTCATATCTGGTTAAGTTGTAATTCTTTGGTTACGGCCAGTGTTTTGTGTTCCATTTGACCGAAAGTATTGTTGACATGAGGCCGAACTTAAACCCACTAGATTTTTATTTGTGGGGGTATTTGAAAGCTCTTGTGTATCGAACCCCGGTACAAGATACAGAAAGTCTTCATGCCCCTATTGTTGAAGGCTGCGAAACAATACACACTTCTCCAGGGATGCATCGGCACATTCGAGATTCAATGCTAGTGGAGAGCATTTTGAACATTTCATGTAAGAAAAAGTTTCATATGGTAAGCTGATACGTTCTGTTCCTGTGTGTTTCCCATGTACTATGAAGAGTTGTAGAAAATGTGCTCTAACATGGAAATAAAGCGTTTCCGCACCCATGTCTATATAACATATTTTCTTCTTCTAAGTGTGAGGAATGTGTCCTGAAAGTTTGGCAGTACTTTATTGTTACACCCGGTATACAGAAGGTGAGAGAACAGTAATTATGATGAAAACGAAAGAAAGCAATTCTGTTTAGGACAGCTGAACCGTCAACAGAAGTGCCAACATAACGGTATGGCCTCAGAGCCATGTGTTACCGTCATGCTGTCTGCTGTAGGAAACTACCCGTGACCACTTCCGTCTTCAGCGGTCATCCTACCCTCGTCACACCTAAGGGCTGTCCAAGGTCATGCGAAAAATTGCACACAGTTAACAATGAATGCTTTCTTTATCGTTAACTATATATTTCTTTACAACGTTTATTCCAAATGCAGACCCTAATTCTTGATACACATCATTGAGGTATCGATTTAATGTGGCAAAACATAACTGACAATTCTAATCCAAGTACTGCAACAGCTGCTAATGATTCAGATCAGTTGGATGTCCAGTGACTTGGGTAGTTCTTTCATTAAGAAATTCCTCACTTTTGAACTTGTTGCATATTAACTGCACCTTGACAAATGAGGATTGTTTTAAAATTCTGGAATAACCACCACTTAATCAAGATATGTACGCTGAAAACTGCTCCTTCAAAAAAGAATACTCCCATAACCTTTCAAATTGCACTTCTGTGATGATTTCCTTTGGGTTTTCACTAGACCACTAAACACAAGAGTTTTCCTTCAGCTTAAACGAGAATTCACAGCTGCATAAAATTGTTTTTGTTTTTTTTTTTTTTCCAAATTTAGGATCAACTTCAAGCAGCATTAGGAACCAATTGCAGAACTCCAAACAACGAACCAGATCATCTTCATGTAAAAGTTGTGAAAGCTTTGGTCGAAATAGTTTCAGTTCCAAATTGTGTATTAGTTTTCTTAAAGTGTAATGAACCAATGATTAATTTCCTGTTAGAAAGTTCTTTATTTCTGCAGATCTTACATGGACCAATTCCACAAATTTGAGCGACGACAAGTGAATTTTCTCCTGTTCACACAGATTGTGGTGGACCACTTCATTGTAGGTCCACAACAAATCCTCTTTGTTCAAATTGCACCTGTTAGCTGTCGAATAACGGAAACTTTCTGTTAAAAGTCTACTATACTCGATTTTGTGTTGTTATTATTATGTTCCCCCCTAAGGTTATAACACACACATACACACA